>JAZEWU010000021.1:6114919-6128648 GCA_036362915.1 Geotria australis
CAGCCAATCAGCGATGCAAACGCATGCCGCTTGGGTAGCTTCTCAGCCGATAGCAGCGCTTTTAATCTCAACTTCCAAGGTCTTGGAACGAATTGCCATAAAACCAATGTACAGAATTATTGGTCTCACTTTACGATGCTTTCACAGTTTGATTCGTGTTCTGGAACGGGTTAATATTGTAAAGCGAGGCACCACTGTATGCACCTACCTTGCAGTACGCCACGTGCAACGACCCTTTAATTAATGCTCATTGCACGTGGGGTTAGGGAACAGGCTCGAATTAATAAAGCAATTCTAAAATGGGATAGCGCACAGCAATGAGATTGTTATTAACATGCATGCAGTGCCAGAATTTTACCATAAGAATGAAAAAAGTTATTTAGAACTCTTAAAAATATCAAACCATCTTTTGATTGATGCGTACCATTAATGTCAAAGGCACTGCGAAAGCGGAAACCACATAAATAAGATGTAATGAAAGGAATTGTGAAAATTGCCCGCAGGAATAAGCTCCCAGTTTCTTGCATCTCAATTGTAACATCTACGGCCACCTGAAAATTGTTATAGTTGGGGCAATTTTGACAATTTCCCATCTGAAAATGTCATAATAAAAAGAAGGAAGCACCTTGGTCTCTAGAGTTTCTATATCTTAATTTAATTTTAATGGGAATTTTGTTACTGAATCTTTACGACACAGCCCCTGCTGGAATAGTATTTAACAATTTCACGTTGTAAAAAAAAAATGTGTTGAACCGTCTGATCATAGTCTGTGTGAACGCTTAACCTGTGCGCGGAACCTGCCAGCTCACGCGCTGCTTTTTACCAGCCCGTTGTGCACACGGCGTCACTTTTATCTCATTAATATTTACCGTTATTTAATGTATCACTGAATGCCGCCGCTGTTTTATAGCCCTCATCGATCATCGTTATCATCGATTTGGTTTGTGCAGACAAGTCGCCAGACATCGGAAAGTTACAGCTCAAAACGTACACTTTGTTCTTTTGAGATTTCTCTCTGAATGTCATGCAAACGTGACCCATCCATTACAAACCTTTGCCAATACTATTCCTGGTCTAAACAGTAATGCCATTCATCAGCTGTAATCTGTCGCCGCCATCCGTAATGCAAAACACTGCAAAATAAATGCATGAACACTTAACTCTATAACTCCAACCAACAAAATGCTTTTCTCAGTTCATAACTTCTAGCCTCCCGTGGCATTCCTGTCACGTTCTACCCCCTCTCCTGTCGTGCAGGGCATGCCGTCGTTCCCAAGTATTACTACGTCCCCAACGACTTCATCGAGGCGGAGAAGAAAACGCCGGGCAGCCAGAAACGCTTCCCCAGCAACACGGGGTCAGACGGGCGTCTGTTCCTCTGGGGTCAGGCCCTCTACTGCATCGCCAACCTGCTGGGTACGTCGTGCCAAATTCACGGTTCAAAACAGCCTGACTCTTTGTGTGTGCGTATATGTATGGAATGGCTGCTGATGCAGTGCTCTGTCATACCAGAGCTCCGGGTTCTGTCCCTGGCAACAACACGCCGTCAGTGGCGATAGCTCGCAGATCTGAGTTGTGCTGCTGTTTGCTTGGCTTGATGGTGTAGCTCTGCATCGCTAATTGGCTGATGGACTAAAACATATGTGTATTTATACGTGGAGACACAGAATGGAGCTGACCATACATATCTCTTTGCCCATAATGCTGCACGGCATAACATGAGTGGGCCTAGCCTCGGTTGGCTTCGCCTAAAATTTCTACCTGGCTGATACGGTGTGGCCAAGAACATCGCAATGGGAAGACAAGCGTAGCATGGGCTTGCTCACCGCAGCTCTCGAAACAGTACAGATGTGGACATGCGAAATGTGCGCATGTGTTTGTGGGGAGCGGTAATGCGGTGGTTGGCTACTTTCCTGGCAATCCAAGTTCGATTCCCTCTCTTGGCCAACACCTGTGGAAATTATCTGATCCGGTCTTGGGCCTCCCCTAGGTGGACTCTGCTTCAAATGAGTCCCGTAGCTGGTATTGTGCATAAACATCGGCATCGGGCGTGCCGACCTTCAAAGCTGCTCACTATAAACAGCACTATAAACAGCACTTATCCCAACAGTTTGTTCAGGGATGTACTGATACAGGAAACTAAGAAAAAAACTACTACAAAGAGCCTCTTTACCTTTATGTCAACAAGTTAATATATTCAATGGAAAAAATCACTAAAGTTTTAAAATAAATTACTTGAGTCAAGACTTCATTACATTTAATTACGGGTAAAATCTGTGACATTTACAATTTCTCCACGTAAATCCTTCAAATCAGCAATTTAATTATTGAAGAATAAAAAAAAATCCTCCGAAACGTATTAAAGCCCTAAGCATATTAGACGAGCAGCACTGGTTGGTAATTATTATTTTAATTACAGTATTAGCATGGCTCTGAGATATATATATACATGCATAAACTGCAAACTTTTTTTTGTTTGGAAGTATTTAGCAATTAAAACACTCAAAATAAATAAAAGCACTCATTTTAACGTTGTGCAAAAAATATTTTATTGAACCACCACATAGGTAATTAATAAAATAATAACCTTTAACTTTCACAAAACATAGTGAACACACCCTTGAGCCAGCCCCACGAAAGGCAATTCCATCTCGTTTTAATTATGTAAATAATTGAACCATCGGCGAATAGGTTCTTTGACCGGCACGGTCTGGCCATTTCAATATCACAGCTTTCGCAAATACCAGCTTATGGCTTTAATTCATCCATGGAAGTTGAGAGACTTTCCTCCCAAGGGAAATTTTGTACACGATAAATAAAACAGTAGGCAAGCTTGTTTATGTCCTTCATGGGCTACGTGATGCGCCGTGTCCCCAGTTCTTACGTCCTTTGTTGCATAAGAAGTGTAGAATGATTCACCCTCCCTGGCGATTAATGAATTGGGCTTGATTCAGGTTTGCGATTTCTTTTCGTTGGGTGGCAGGGTGGCGCAGCGGTAACGTCTGATTAAGGGCTTCTGTTTTATCCATGCTCAACTTTGTGCTGTAAATTTGCCAAATTTGTTATGTAACATTCCGATTTGATATATTGTTTATGTTAATTAATGTGCACATTTGTTGTATCGCAGGAATCCGATTCCAGAGCTTGCAAGCTCATTGAGTACTTTCTGATGTAATAATAAATATCTATCTTTCTGCGATTCACAGAAAGAGTCCTGCCCGAGACAGTTTGAATCCCGCCTAGGGCGCCTTTCTGTGTGGAGTTAATAAATATCTCCCTGTTCTGCGTTGGTTTCCTCCGGGTTCTCCGGTTTCCTCCCACAACTGAAAAAAATACTCGTTAATTAATTTGCCGATACCATCATAATATAACGGATGCGGTTTGTGGCGGGTTAGCGCCGGCTGACCAGCATGTCTCATGCGGCATTTATCTTTCGTTGTGCGCGTAAATCCCTCGTTATGTTTCTCGGCCTTGTTTCCTGTCCGACCTTAAGTGTGTGGTGTCTCACGTGCCCTATTCTCTCCCCACCCACCCACCCAACCACTCACCCAACCACCCACCCACCCATCCAGTTGAGAGGCTGCTGAGTCCCTACGAGCTTGACCCCGTGCAACGCTTTGTTGCCATCGAGGATCGCCGCAACATCAGCATGAGATACTCAAACCAGGTACGGCGTGTCTCCAATCCTTAACTACCTGCACTGATTGTACATCCCCGCTAATTGGGCATAAAGGTACGACACGCCAGTAGTCCGGCACAATGTTGACAGGTGGTCTTGAAGACTGATGATGTGCTTCGGTTTTAAATGCGCCGAGTGACTTCTACTGCAGGATTTTAAGAGCTTGGTTTTGTTTAATCACAGTTGCTCAGCACAAGCCCCCAAAGGTTCAAAACATCAGGCAGCTAACAACAAACGGCGCCATTAAAGTTGCAATAGGTGCGAGCCAACACGTTTCTTGACGTTCGCGAGGTTGTTATAAGCGCGGCAGAAAATAGGCGGTTGGATGGATTCGTAAGTCGAGCCGTGCGAGCGAAGAAGCCGAGAGAGAAGCGTCGTGATCTACAGTGCAGTGCTTGAAGGCTGTACGGACGAGCCGGTGATTGAAGGTGTCGACGTTCGTTACATTTGTTTTCCCCGTTCTGCCACGTTCTACGTCTTCCCTCCAGTAAAATGACCGTAGTTATTACGGACTGAGGAATTGCGCACACTTTGAGATGAGATTCTGCTCCGGCCGATGTTGCGCGAGCAAACATCTTTTGCATGTGAATTGATGATGGCTTTGTTTACGAGCATTTGAGGCCCCAATCAAGTATCATACATAGGTCGTTTGAAATTCAGACGTGGACGAAAGTGTTGCAGTGATAACGGATGCATTTAGAACAGTGTGGATGGTTGCTCTGCATTGTGTCTACATTGTGAGGGTGGAATAGAATTGTCCATCCACCTCATCTCTCACCCAGAGAGCCGCTGCTTGTAATTGTTTACATCCAGCCCAAGCCTAATTTGCTGAAATCCTGCAGCAAAAACAAGAGGCAAGCCTGTGTGTCCTTCTTTAATTTCACCCTTGTGTTTTATCTATCGCAGCCTAGGGAAAATGAATTATTAATTGTTTACTGGGGCAATACATTGTGATAAAAACGGTCACTTAAAGCCAGATTTGGTTGGGTTACTCACTGTTTTAAGGGCAATTTCCTGGGAACCACAGACAGTATTATTTTTCATTTGTTTTTATGTGCTCTCTGTTTCACTACTTGAGAGCTGGAACAGTGCATGTTCGGTGCAGAGACTTAAAGGGCCCATTATATTTTCCCCATCACTTGTATCGTAATGGAACCAGGAGTTTAGAGAGAAATACATCTCACATAAAATACAACAACATTGGACAACACAAAAACACGACTTTGGTTTTCTCACTTGCCAACCTCAACATCACGTAAAATGATGACGGATATTACATATTGGTCTAAAGACGTTGTAGGAAAAGTGCAAACGCGTTGACATTGTCGCGCTCAAAGTTTACCGCGTTGGTGCACCGGATCCCTTCGGATCTCGGAAGCCAGGCGGTTATGACCCTGGTTTTGACGGAGATGGCACACAACCTCCAATAAACGACTAAAAAACCACCTTGACACCAATGCGTACAACCACTGTACTCCCTACAGAACGTTTGCATACCCCTCCTTTGCCAGTCAGCACCGCTATAATTAAATTGTCATACCCCTCATCCATACACATACACCCCCCCTCCCTCCCTCTAAATATATTTACACACACATCCACACAAATGTTTTTGGCCTCTGTACGCATGTTGGAAGGTCCAGTCAGTTTTTATTTAAGCTGGAAGGAACCGCTGAACTCTGTAGCGCTTTCTAACAGTTAACAGTTTGTCCAGCGGGGAGGGGTGTTAAATCTGAAAGGGTTTTTAGATTGAATACATTTCCGGCCGCTTTGAAATGTGCACCGTCTCATTTACACGGTGGTCCTAATGACGGCACGCGTCACTGCCGATCGGACGCACGGCGCATATTCAAAGATGCTAAGCTGTGCTCGGGCCGCCCTGCAATTATAGATAGGTGGCAGGGCTCACCTTATTGGAGAAAGATGCTATAGATAGGTGCTCGCACCATTGCAGTTGCACAGATGGTACGCCGTTTATATCGGTATGCATTGCATTAGCTCTGAGGGCATCACAGATTTTACAGCATAAATATGGAAGCGTTTTAGATATTTCTTCCCCCAAACCTAGGGAGCATTTTTTTCAGCGGTAGATTTTTTCTCTTCCCACCACCGAAACGCAACCATTGCCGCTAATGTACTCGAGCAGAAAGCTACAACCTCTGTCTACCTCTTCTTGAGGGCCAGAAGCCCCTCAGTCTGGAGCAAGAAGAGAGGCCAATGCCCGCCTTTAAGGCCAGCAGTGACTATTATATCTCTAAATGTTGAAGGGCTGTCTACAACTAAAGAAAAACTTGTTGCAATGGGAAACTGTCATATAACCATCACGCTTCGAAGAATCGAATCGAATTCGCCGCGTCTGTATTTTTCTTTGAGTAATGTATTCGTTGATCCTGATCAACGTCAATGAAAAATGAATAACGTCAGGTTTTGTGGTCTAAGCTTTTGTCATAGCCAGAATCGTGATACTAAACAAATAAGACTCCGGAGCACCCGGCGTAGTCCATCACTTTTTATAGACCAAGACTGCTGCCGCGATTGTTCACGCACATCGTCGGCGTTAATGACTTATTAGTGCTGCAAGGGGAGGCCATCATTAACGCCCGTGGACAGGCGTGTTATCACAACGGTTTTAGAGGTGACTCGAGAAGTGAAACGCGACGAGGCTCTCAGGTTGCTAAATGCACCGTGTCGGGGAGCTGAGCCGGTAGCCTTGAGAAAGCCAGAGTTCAATCCCTGAAGACGACAAGCGAAAAATGAATGTTGTCTTTTCAATCTCAGAGAGTTCACAAGTGCACAGACTTTGATGCCATCAGGCCCAGTTACCGATAACTACTCACGCGTTATTTTACTGTAAAGAAAGGCCTTGAAAAACTGGCGTTGAACCGGATTGGTAGCAATCTTGAGAAAAGCCGATATGACCAAGTTCTTAATGGAAGGGTTTTCCTGAAGTGCTCGTGACCTAGTCGGGCATGGTGACCGAGGTTGTCATCTATCCTGGTTTTCACAGGATCGGTGAGTCTTCCCAGTTTTGTCCAACAGGTCTCACCCGTTTTCACTTCTGCCCAAGCCCACTCATTTAATCGTCAATGTGTTGTCTCCAATTCAATGTGTATGTTTCTCCGTCTCTCTCCCTGTGCGTCGTCTCTCACTGCAACTCAACATGCATTTCAATGTGATGTTTCGCTTATTTGCAGCCTTTGTTCTGTTTCGTTTATCACTGTTCCTGTTTTTGATCAATTGCAAAGCAGGATGCATCACTTTTGTGAAACCCGTTTCTTTATACAAAACGAAAGCGTGGTAAACAAGTAGAAAAAATCAAATGTGTAGGCGGTCGTCCATTTCGGCATGGAAAATTAAATAGTTTGTTTTGCTGTGTGACAGGATGCTCATAGAGCATTGCAGACAATGGATGGCTTATTGACAACTGTTAATCCGCAGCAATTGCTTTGGATTGTTTTTAATAAATCAATCTTGGTAGACGGCTTCAGTCATGCTCCGCAGCCAACAGTAGGCCACGACTGTGACAATGATACCCTAAATTGTGTGATTCATTCTTTTTTTCTATCATTCATCTTCTCTGCCGTGACGCTGTGTCAGGTGCCTACAGGGGTGTTGATGAGACCACTAAATCCCATGGGTTAGAATAAAGTGAGAAAAAAAGACAATAATTGGCCCTTCTATGTCCTCTCGTTGTAACCGTGTGTATCGATCGGAGGCTTTAAAGAGGTTGAGCTACACTCACTGTAAGCAGCTCCCAAAACCTGGTGAGCGAAAAGTATTGAGATGACCAGCCTTAAACTCACTCCTGGCGATCCCAATTGTTCGTAAACAGCGTGCTGTATGATTGGAATGAGATAGAAAGAAGTAACATCTCAGACGTGGACGCCTTCACCAAAGTTCAGTTCCGATTATGCATCAGTGTTTTGAAACAATACAGTGACAAACGGTCGCGAGAGATTGCCGGCAATTTGTGGTCTCGGGACATTGTTTTTGGTAGAAGTGAGTGTCGTGCATTAGAGGAAAAGCGCATTCTTTACAGCTCTCGTTATTCCATTGTTGCACGATCAAAACAAAACCGTACTCATTATGAGCGCACCCACCCACGCTTTTGATTGATTGGGACCAGTCAAATTGTTATAGAGCTGTTATTGTTACTTTTGATCTGCAGTGCGATCCGAAACATAATTGGGCTGGATTGAAGGTTGGTGCTAAATTTAAGTTAGAAAAAACTAAATTGTGTAATGATTAAATGGGCCGATCTCCCGCGTACATGTGCGAGTTGAATGCTAATCGCAAACCGCCAGCGCTCACAGATAGAGGCTTGGTTAACGCTGGCGAGCGGCTGGTACAATAAGTATTACACGGGTTTTTTCTCCCCAACTTTTTCCACCTCGATGTGGTTACGCGTGATAGCGGCCATAATTTAAAACGCCGATTCGCCTGCTACTTTGCCTTAGCATTTGATAAGCGTTAAAAAATATTATTACTGCACCTATTTCAAGTGGAACTTCTCCATGTGAAGATGAGTACTTGGTGAGTACTAACGTTGGTGTATGTGTGCCAGTCTGAGATTACTCCCACTTTCCGTGGGTTTGACCTTGCGCCAAAAATGAATAAATGCAGCGGCATCATGAAAGCGCTCCACACAAAGGACTTGAAATGGTCCAATTCACAGCACAGGGAAATGCTTGCGTTAGCCCTGCATACTAAGTGATGTACTCATTTCTTTTCTGCTTGTCAAATACACTTGCGATTGAAATTTGTAGCGTGCGTGCTCGTTTTGCGTCGTCAGAATTCGCGGTGCCTGTCGGGGCACGCCCAGAGTTCTGCGTTGAAGTCCTCGGCACGTAGAGTTCCTCGTGTTTGAAACTCGCATTGTGAACGACGAGAAATTCCAAGGGTGAACCGGTGTGAGTCAAATGTGGCTTGGGGTCGCCGTAACCTTTCGGTTAGGCAAAAGGTCCCTCGTGGAAATCCGACAGAGACAATTGTAAGCAATGTCGCTATTAGATTAATTGGTTCCACTATGCCTTAAGTTGACACGGTAGTTATCTTGCTTAGAGGGCAGCGGTATTAGTGTGGCGGGCTGCGTGACGTGGCTGCGCGTAGAACTCACGCAAGCCAAAGGTTTTATTTTGTCGAATCTTCCATTGCGGAAGATGGGATTACCCACCGTTTATGCCACCAAAACCGCTCTAGAGACTTAGTGAAAATGGACTTACTGAATCACAGACGGACCACTACAAAAATGCAGTTGGCAAAGTACTTTTTTCATGGTAGGTCCGGCAGCAGTTTTTCAAAAACCTTGACTCTGCTAATGATACCCAGATAATTGACACCAGTCCAGTGTTTGTTTAAACGAATTCTGCTTGATTATATTGATGTTTAGAGAAAATAACCAAATTTAGCATTTTGGTTGTGGTGGATTGTTCTTCAAATAACCAGTGGATGAAACAATAATTAATTGGGCCATTAAACCCTTGCACACTTGAAAATTAATTTGTTTGGCCGAGTCTGGTGTTGGAGGGTTGTTAACGCCACAAAATTGAGCAGATCATTACGTGGCCTAACCCAAAACTCAATGGTGCCCCATCAGTTAATTAATAAAAAAAACCTGTGGTACAATTCACTGCCGGATCATTTGCCCTTAAAATGTCACTGGTTGAGATTAGGTGGAGGCACACGTGAGGATGCCTCGACTCTATCGATATTTGGTAAACTGTTCGTTGAGCTGCGGTAAATTGACGTACAGAGCCGTGCGTGTGCGGTTTATTGTCGCGCACGGGGATGAATCCGCGATCGCTTCACCCCGCGTGAACCCGATCTCATTTAAAGTTGTAAGCTAAGCAGCGGAGCCTGTCCGGCGCTCGGAGGACGAGCGGATGGTCTGGGAACAGCGTTGCCGTTGCCAGTGACGTGTCTACGCGCCCGGCCGAGAGAGGCAAGGTCGTGCGTGTGCGCTAAACCATCTGTTAGCGTCATTATCTTTCTGTTTACAAAAAGCCTTTAACTAAATCAGCAACATGCGTAAAAAGCCATTAACACGCTAGATAGTGTCCATCACATTGCACAAGCGGTAATGCCGTGCTCCCAGAAATAATATAAGCTTTAAGGTTATGGCCTTCGGAGCATTTTGATAATTTGGCATTTTTAATTCTTGAAGGTAATGCGTTGCACCGGGGCACTTATTTCCGCCGCATTTCTGGCTGACGCGTCGATCTCGACGTACACGTGTGGAAGGCTCGGAAACAAATCGACAGCGCAAGGCGAACCCAATCCGTGCCACCCCTCGTATTCAGCTGCGACGCGTTTGAAGCAAATTCACGGGTTTGCTGGCAGCCGTTGCAATTGACGTGGTTAGGCTGCCAACGCGACGATCACACTTGATAAAGAAGAAAGCACCGTGAGCTAATTCTCTTTGCGGGAAGCGGCGTGCTTAATCAATTCATTTCTCTTTTCAATGGCCGGATTGCACGCGTTAAGTGTTTTATTTTGTGGGTGCGATGGAGGGGTTTCGGCGAGTGTTCCTGGGCAGTCGGGGGGTTAAACCATTGACTCGACTGTCAATTACGTTCCCGCCCTACGAGAAATCGCTGGCATTTTCATCGCTAATGAGGTGACCCTTTCAAGCCGAGGAAGATTATAATGCGTTTGTTTCATGAAAAAATAATAATAATAAAAAACGAGCGTCTGTTGGCGACTGCCATTTAGCAATGACCGCAGACGACTCCGCGGCACAGAGTCGAAGCTGTTCAGTGTATTGTCTCTTTTGTTTTTGTTGTTTTAAATGAGGATAGCACCTCGGTGGCCTCTTTGGCATCTAACAATGCGGAACAATGCCCCGGTCTAGTGGCACTGCATTTTTAATGGCCGAGATAAATAAAGTATTCATTTATTCAGCAATATACCGATATTTTCAAATTTGTACGAAAAAAATGGCTGTCTGTTTTTGTTTTTTAATTGGCAGGATTTACACCGTAGCGACTGAGAGGGATGAAAGCAGTGCTGTTTATCTCATTAGTACTCTTGAGGAACATGGCTGGCTCAATTTATGAAGGCATAGAAAGTGTTTTGTCTTTTTCTCGTGGGTCTTTGCTTCAGAGCAGAATGTGGAGCACTTCCTAATGTACATCATAAGCCCCGGTGTCTAGAGACAGCTTTTAACGCTTTCAACTATGAAATTGTGTTGGTGTCGTTTTCTTTTGCCCTGGTGCCGCACATTGGATATGGTTCCAAAAAATTAATTGCCAAACGGTGCCTCTACACGTTTGCCAAGGGTGCCGCGGTGTTTGCACCGTGCAGCGTGGCAACAATTAACTGTTTTTGTCACCGTTTTGGGACAGGTCGGTGCAAAAGTGTGCCATGCTCGTTTAATGGTAGGGCACGTGGCGCTAATAAAATGAGTTAAACTGGTGAAATAAAAGAATAGAAATGCAATAAATCACATTATGAACTCCCATGACAAACTGTTTTTATTTATTCTTACTAGTACTGTTTTTGTATAATGATATATTTATGCACACATTGCTTTATCACTGCTGTGGTTTTGTTCTTTTATATTTTTGTTTTAATGGATCCCAATTGTTGGAATGGGGTCATGGCACAAAGCAAGTACCCATTCCGGTAGGCCTCAGTGTCAGCACAGCAGCATCACCGCTAAGGAATGATTTGGAGAAGCAGCATAGAACTACTTCTGGGACGTAATTCATGTTACCGGAATATTTTACGGGGTTGGAAAGTTGCGCTGGGAAAGTTAATGCCGTTGGGAATAGTTGCGATGTGAGAGGGGAGGCGGGCGGAATCCTACCATGGAATCATGACGTCATGGCGGGATTCCCGCCCACGGATGAAGCCAACAAATCAGGTTTTGATATTTTGAACCATTGTGAATGTTGTGATCGAGATAGTTGGCAGAAAGGGATTTGTGGGGCAACCGGCTAACCCAGGTAAACCTGGATCATGGTCGTTAAACCGGCTACCTGTGTGTGTGTGTTTTAATTTTGAGAATGCTTTTAAAAAATCGTACGCAAAGTGTTAATGCTTAGTTATTATACATACAAAGCTAATTAGTAATTTGGGTATTCCTTGGTGAACTGCTGTCTCTGTTATCGTGACCAAATTATCTAAGTGTGTATCTTCGTTCCAGCTCGTTAATTTCATCCTGTCATGGTCTCGCTTCGGTCTTTGGTGGGTCATCATCATCCTCACGCTTGATCAGATTTGCTCACTGGCAGCTAAAATAGTCAGCATAAGCTAAAAGAAAAAACAATTTGTTCACGTATGTTTTCGTCGCTAATTTCGTTAACAAAATTAACACCGCTTTCAACACTCTCGCGTAAATGTGTGTACACATTACATGTGTGTGTGTGTATATATTATTCTGGGTAGCTGTGTGAGTCTATACATATTATGGTGTCATGTCCATGTGAGTTTGTCATTTGTGCCGAGCAGCTAGCCGGTGCCAGGGCAGATTCAGCAGTGAAGGGATAAATCCTCAAATGATGGAATTTCCTCTCTCCACCGCAGCGCATCCTTTTCCAGGCAGGCGTAATTTCATGACTTGGGTTTCTGCTCTATTGCGCCCGTGTTGATGTGGTGCAGAGTTGTGTCATGAATAGCACCGCGTGTGCCTACAAGCCTTCTCCACACACAGCAGCAGAATATTAATACTGTAATTACATTTGATATAGATGCCATTCTTTTAGCACAGTGCTATCGTGGAGATGCTGTGTTTCACACAGGGGTACAGTCTGCCGGTCAGGAGAGATGTTGCTACTTAGGTTTTTCCAAATCGCGTCATTTGTGGGCAAATTACAACCGTGACGCTGTGGCCTACTCGATTTTAAGTAACGTCGCGCAATCTTTAACGTCCCCTGTGAAGCAGGCCGCCTCGTATGTTTTTGGTTAACAGGCCCGTAGTATTAACCGGGGTGGCCCTTGGGCGTGAACCGTGAACCTCTGCAACGCGCGGGGAAATGCACTACGCGAGATCGCCTGGTTTACCCGCGCTTAATGTCAATGCGCCACCTCGCTCTGTCCGTTCCCAAGGATAGTGCCATCTGACTGGTGGGGCGAATTTTGGAGAATCTACAGCGTTTTGTGGCCTCACCCGCTATCTGTGCACCATCCCCGATCGCTCTGCTCCGATATGCCATGTGGGCCCGAGCGGTGGAGCATGATCCCAAAATGGTGCTGAGTTCCCTTGATGAATTGCCAAGTGTGGAGTCTGGCCGATTTCGAGCAAAATCGCCCATAATTCCACCAACACGGGGCAAATTGAAGGCGCAATATCCTTAATAAACAACACCTTTTTGTCTCTCCAATGGGTCTCATTTACGGAGGCACAAGAAGATGCCATTTCACGCTGTGAGCAATGCTAAATCCCCGCTGTTTAGTGTTCGTGTTGCAGAGTGCACGTGACTGCCTTCGTACGCTTTCAAAATTCGTTATTAAACTACAATTACACGCAACATATGAATTGTGTTTATTCTACACTATCATTAGTATATAAGTGATAATTATTTGCCCATTATTCACAGTTCTCATTTTCTATTAGTTTTTTAAATCATGCATTAGACAAAAAGTCAGGTTATTTCCGAAACTACCATTGCACTCATTGATTTCTCTCTAAGGTTATTAGCCTGCTTTATAGACTTTCCCCTACAGAACATTAAGGCAAAAATATATCAGACTGTGGCAATTTAAAAATGAATAACAGCTCTTATTTCCCAGGTGCAATTTTCCTTCCTTAAATGTTTAGAAAGCCGGGCCCAGAGTTATCTTAAAGTTGTGGCCCATATCTGTGTGCTGGATAATAATTCTGCAATTTTAATGGAAACACGACTCGTATCTAATTTGAAATTGGGATGATGTATGTTTTTATAGCATGTAAATAGCTTTATGTCTGACTTGTGTTTTGTTAAGGAAGCAGTGGAAGTAATTTTACGAAAACTATTAAGGAGAACCAGTCACGCCTGGGCTCACTGAGGTTTTCTGAAGTGGCTCTTACAGAAAAATAAAACAAATTGAATATCATCCATCCATCCATCC
>JAZEWU010000021.1:6128659-6151316 GCA_036362915.1 Geotria australis
AAAGGCACCCCGAGCCGAGATTCGAACCCGGGACCTTCTTGCTGTGAGGCGGAAGCGCTACCCACTACGCCACCGTGCCGCCCCCAAATTGAATATCAGTTCGAGATATATTTTCTCGAATGTACTTTTTGTACCAGAAAACTGCCTTCTGAAATCATTTAAAAGGTGACATGTATGCCTGCCTCGTTTATCATCATTGTCATCCCATAATCTTTTGGTCGTCAGTGATGTTTTGCCAATAAGCTCTTTCTGCATCTTGCGGTCTTTTGGGTACAGTAGAACGTCTGCCACTGATCTCCTTGTCCAGCTGCTACTTCGCCGACTACTCCTCCCCATCCTTCCGACTGGGCAGTGCAGGGCAGTCTTAAATCCCGCCTGTCTTTGAGTGATGTTGCGAAACCATTGCAACTTCCTCCTCTTTGCAAGCGTCAGTCGTGGTTCATGGACCCCACTCTTTTTACGCATTAATTATTATTATTATTTTCTGTTTGTAAATCTTGCCTTTGTACTTGTTAGAAGTACACCGGGGTGACCAGAAAAACCTTTGTATATGAGATTAGAACACTCAAAGGACAAGATCTCTGCATCTAGCTGAGAAGCATGTCCTTGGCATTTTACCTCATTTTAGGATTTTTTAAAGAGTGTAAAGGCGGATTCGCCACCACGGAATTCATTACCAATCTACACGCAGCCTAATTATGATGTTCAGCGTGTAATTTGTTATTCAATTACATTTTGCACCCAGCACAAAGGTGGTTGATCTTGGCACAGTGGTTGACGGCTACATCAATTGCAAGTGGTATTTGAACCGGTCCTTCTCTCCCCTTTCACTAATCTGTACTGACCACCGTGGTAAATATGGCCAAATATGGCCAAAGATCAACAGGGCATTAATAATAATAGCGTTTTATATAGCGCCTTTCACCCGAGGGTCACAAAGCGCTGCACAAGGGCCGCGACGAGAACGGCATGTGAACAATGAAAGATAAAACAACCAATTAAAACCAAAGGAACAAAAATTAAATGATTAAGGCTGCTTCGAATATACTGAAAGGTCGTGGAACTGGCAATCTGCCAGCGTCCCCTAAGATGGCCGTCACTTCCTAAGAGGCATTCATCCAGCAGTGCCTTGACAGAGGGATACAAACTGGTGACCGTTATTTGTATATCACACAATGTGTATCATATTCCACACAGTGCATTGTGGCATGTTCAAATTGGCGCGACAGAATGTATGATGTGGTTGTTGCATTGAGAGCAGAAATTGTCACCGTTTTGATACTGACAATAGCCAATTATTAACCAGGTTGTTGTTTTTTTTGTTAGACTGTGCAGTGTGCACGTACACAGCGTACACAGCCTCCCTTCAGATCTCATTCAGTTAACCCATACCGCGCCTTGGTCTAAGAATTGCTCTCAACTGCTGCTCTTTTGGGATAGCCGCGTCAAGAATTCCTCCTCACTCCTTTGCAATGTTTTGCCTCCAGTGTTGGAGGCCTGATGATGCCTCCAACGTAGGAGGCTAAAGGTTGTGATTGATAGCTCTCGTGAAAGAGCAGCCCTTGAGTGCAATTCTCATACATCGACCCATGAAAGCCAACATTAATCGCAAAGAAGAAGAAGAATACACTCCTGAGATTGACCATTGACCTCCTTCCTCCGAAATTTGACGTAGCCTCAAAGTGCACATAGCCTGGCACAGTCCCCTTGGTGATGCTCCCGTCAACGACAGCATTGGTGTGTGCCAGTCGTCGCTGTTGTGGCGTTCAAAAGCAGGTTTACGATTGTCCATCCATCCATCCATTTTCTAAACCGCTTGTCCTGGTGGGGGTCGCGGTGGCAGCAGTCCAAGGAGAGTGGACCAGACATCTTTTTCCTCAGCAACAGGTATACCATTGTGCGTTTGTTTATTTCTCAAGTGCATGAGGCCCAGTGCTTCTTGAGCCGCAATTTAGTCAGGCATGCCATGCCCCGTTTGTTTCATTGCTACTACAGTGAAGGGTCATATTCGCGTGTGGCTTCGTTTAGTCCCTATGGGGATTTCGAGTGTAACGCTTGGACCCTCATTACAGTGCATTGTGGGATGTGAATATCGCTGCAACAGTCTTGTTTGATTTAAATAATTTTTAACGTGTAAGAAAATTTTAAAAAATCTTCCCGTTACATTTTCAGAAGTATAATGGTTGAATATTGCACAAATTGGTGTTGAATCATAACATCAGCATGCATGTTCCATATCAGGTTGATTGTTATAGTGTGTTACGAGAATTTGAAACCACAGTTTATTTGTAAGGTCTTTGGGAATAGTTGCACAGTGCTGAGATGTGTTTTAATGATGGGATAATTAATGCCATACTGTCTTAGATGCTTTATAGTCATATGATTACATTGTGAAAACTATTACATAGCAAGCGCCTACCAATTAGCTTCCCTTTCAGTTGCTATTCATAAGACGAAGTCTGCACCGTACGACAGTAGTGTTTGTTAATTAAACCCAAGGCTTCTCAGCGAGATCGCTCGGTACCTTAGAGATCAGTGCCTACTTAACATCGCATTGCTCCAACATGACAGGCAGCTTGGCGCCATATGCCTGTCTTTGCATAAAGCCCCTGAGCTGATAATCGTGAGCCTTATTCTATCTTTCACTGCGTCATAACTGGTATTTGGCACTTGCGTACGGGCGATCATGCCTATGTCAGACTTCTCCCCAGCAATTCCCCTTTGAAAGAAAATGGCAAATGCATATTCTGAAAAACTCATTCTGCAAAACAAAAATGTATAAGCCGGCCAACCTGCAGCTTGCCAGTGAATTGTTTTTTTAAATAAACGGTCTCCCGGTACACTGAGGGTATTGGTGAAGGATTCACGTGGAAGTCAGTATTTTAGACCATCAATTCGATTCATCATTGCTATGACGCAGGGCAGTTCATCTGCGGGGGAGAGGGTTGCGGTGTGAATTTTTTTTTTGGGCTTGCGGTCCGTCACGGAAAATATCGGGAAGCCTCCGCCAGGACGGGTTGATTTATTGCTGTCGGCGGACACGTGTACCGTTAGCGGTTCCTCATGCGAGATCACACGACTGGCTCAGCAGGGGTGTGTGAAGGCAAAGCAAGCAGACGTCGTACATCAAATGGTGCAAATATTATTTACGGCTGGTTCACTGGGAATCATTGCCCTTAATTAATTTCCTCCAAAGCGGCGCAAGGTTATTTCCTCGTGACTCGATGGCGAAATGTCATTATCTGCAGTGGTCCTTTGGAGTTAATTGATTGCCGTGATGTATCACCTGGATATGCCGACCATTCAACACATTACTTCATTATTCGACATTTACACAAAGGAGGGAGAAAAAAAGCTGAGAATTAATTTATCATTTAAAAAATAAAATACATTTAACTAAAAAAAAATGTAAGCCGCATGCTGCAATTAAATTGAAAATCTGATTCTCTATTCTCCTCGGTTTATACAAACCTGCCTCTGGGTAGCCGAATATTCCCAAAATTAAATTTTCCAGTCAGTGCTGTTTTGTTTTTAACCCTGTCACCTACAATTTCCATGACACCGGGATGAAATATTTAAATCGTACCAGAAGGCAGCATTGGACAGATGTTACAATGCTACTGCTCCTTCACAGTAGTTTCCAAACCAGCTTCAAAACGAATATTTATTACAATTCTTCAATTATAACTACATTAGCTAACAAACATTGTTTAAACTTAAACGCAATTATTTTTAATTGCAACAATTTTCTCGGTTGAAATGTGATGCACCGGTGGCGAGGTGGGATTGAGTGCGATCCTCTGAGATGTGAAGCCACGCTGGCTGTTATGCTTTCTTCTGACCTCACACACGAGGTGAGCCCCATATGTTGAACTCTTGGAAAAGCAAGTCTACAAATGCTAGCTT
Organism: Geotria australis; assembly: GCA_036362915.1. NCBI lineage: Eukaryota > Metazoa > Chordata > Hyperoartia > Petromyzontiformes > Geotriidae > Geotria > Geotria australis. Next base: position 6,132,566 of record JAZEWU010000021.1, read on the forward strand.
CCAATTAATAGTGCTGTATAGCTCGAGGGAACCGGTTGGAGATATTGATCATGTTGCGTGTAACAGATGCGAGAGTATTTGAGCAGGACAGTGCCTCCTTCACGCACATCGTTGCAGCTGGCGATATTCAGGCTCGCATCCCCGGATGGCTTTCATCATCATGATCATCTCGAGTGGAATATCAGGGATGCGTTTGGTGTCTGTTTCATCGAGTGATACTTAAGTTTTACAGCCTTAACCGTAGTGCCATTTCTTCAACTGAGAAATCCCACAGAATACAGCAAGAAGCCAGGGCTGTATGGTTTCAGGCTTTGAGCCAAAGGTGACTGCATTGTTCACACGTGAGCAGCTTGGCAGATCCAATACTTGTTTACACGCCACAAGTGGCTTTTAACAGCCACATTGATTTGGTGAATGGTGCGAGTGATGTGGCACTGATTAATTAATAACCAAGTAGAGTGCACTTCAATTGATCTGCTTTTTGGAAAGTCAACACTTAATACAGAGTAAACAACAATGCACGTAGTCCAGACAGCTATGGCGGCCACCGAACGTGCCCAAGACGACATCTGCCGCGGAGATGGAGCGACAAAATAATCTCTTGTGCGTGCTAGGTGGATCAGTGGATCGCGAGATAGTGTTGACGAGAGGTAGCAGTGGGGTTGCGGAGGCCTCCGTAAAGCGGTGGATTGATTGGTGGTGAGAGTGACGGGGAGACATGATTCTTTTGGTTGCCACGAGACCCATTGAAATATGCAGCCCACTTATTATTTATATTCTGTGCTGCAGTAGCAAATCAGTGTCACTACTGACTCAAGCATCGCCCGATTCCTGCAGTACCACCCACACGATTGTTGAAAATAATTTACCGTAAGCATTTCCAATTTGGAAAAGGGCTCCGTGTGTTTTCTTTAGATAAGGCCGTACATATTACACTTCAATGGAAGAGGTATTTGTTATATTTATCTTTGTATATTGCACCGCAGGCGTTGGAGTTTATTAATAGATAACCTACTAAAAGGATATTGGTCGTCGCTAATTAATGCCGTGTGGATCCGATGAGTAATGAATACGGTTTCAAAGTGTACGTCGATACATTGATGAGAAAATGATGTGCAGACACGGCAGCGTTAACGTTACATGCATTAAACATTGTGTGATAAGCAGTCCATTAATAATAGATGTTTTATGTATGCCTGCTTACAATCTTAAGATGATCAACACAATGAATTCATCACGGTATTCCCACGATAGTCTTCGCAAGACACATCATTATGTAGCCATCACAGCAATATTCCGCAGACTGCTCGTAATACATGCATCAATGTGTGAACGTGTATGTGGGAAGGAGTGTGTTTACGTGTGTGTATATGTTGGCACAGTAGGGAGCACAGGTGGTGCATCTGTCAGTCATCTAAGTCAGGCAACCCATCACACCTGGGCCTGCCCCATGACCTGCCAGTGAGCCTTCCACAGTCCACAGGCCCATAAATGGTTTATTAATCACCGATATTGGCCGTGAGTGGGAATTGAACTCGTGTTACTGGGTTCGTAGAGCAGTGGGCTAACCGCTGCACGACCACTCCCCACCTATTCGAACATTTGCATACACATACACACACAGTAGTTGGCACAATTAATTATAAACCTAGCACCCCGGGTTAGATTCCTGGCCATGGCTTACATGTGTGGTGAGTGATATTTCAGCTCGTCCGGCACCAGTCCCTTTATCAGCGTGCACTGACCAGTGCGGTGAAGTGTGATTGAACAATCCTCTTGACTGCTATGGAAAATCCAGCGGGTTAGTAAAACAATGTTAAAGTCATTTAAATCGTACGTATAGAGCATTTATCTGTTCGCAGTGGCGAGAGCAACCAATTGCAGGGCTGTGCCTTAACCTTCCGATTATATCTCAAAGGAATTACTTTTTTCTAAAGGGTTAATACTTTGGTGGAACGTATCTAAATATAATGGTATACTTGGTATGCCGAGGGCAAAGCCGTAGTGTAGTGGTTAACACACTGTGCTGTGAACCCTGTGACCTAGGCTCCCAGCCATGACTAACAACATTGCCGAGTACTATCTAAACCTCTCGTACACCCACCCTTAACCAACTCGTACTGACAAGTGTACTGAAGTATGGATAAGACAAAGACAAAGATCCCCCGTATAGCCTTAACACACTGTAGGGTCAAGTGCCAGTATCGAGCACCTATGAAGGCCGTAACACAGCGCACGAGGGGGGGGGTTGTGCCCAGCACCACGCTCGGCCACCTTTGTCTCCCTAGTGGCTATGTATGTATAGATTAGAGACTGTGTGTATAAACTGTGTGTATAGAGCGCCTTTCGGGTGAAAGGCGCTCTATAAATGCTATTATTATTATTATGTTTGCACACCGCACTACGTACGCATTTGAGGCGAGGTGGACCTAGGGAAGGCCCAGGACCTGTTCAGAAAATTGTCACTGGTGTTGGCTGTGAGCGGGAATTGAACTCAGGTTGCCAGGTTTGTAGCCCAGCGCGCTAACCACTGAGCCACCGTTTATGCATAAACACACCGTCTCAGCAGCACTGCATCGTGAGGCCTTCATCCAGCAGAAGATTAAGAAAGGACCATACATAATCATTGTCTCGTACAAATTTTTGGATAAACAATGTATGCGTTGTGTGCCTTCTCCGGTCTAGAGTGGAGAACAGGATCAAGTTCAAAGAAGCCAAAAATAAATAACTTTGATAAATAAACTAACAGCAGCAATCATTGCAAATTCCCACAGGCAGTCACATTGTCATTGTTTACTACAGTACTTTGATTGAATTTTATAAGTGTGGCCAATTGAATCACGGTAGCCTGGAGTCTAAAATGTTGTAAAACAGCAAGAATCCCACTTGACTTTAAAACATTTGACCCAGAATTCCCCAAACTGACAGGAAATCAAATTTCTGTTTAAGAAATAACTTTAAACTTTTTTACGTTGCATGTTATTTTGCTCAAAAACTGTCACATGCTGTCGGTTTCACACGAGAAGTGCCGTCTGTCTTGGATTTTCTGCTTTTTTCTCAGTATCTGTGTCTCTTCTCTGGCCATGCATGGAATTTGCGCACGTTATAAATTATATTATTGATATTTCTTGTAAGATTCTGATTTATCCGTCCTTAACTTTTTTGTTTAATGTAACGGTCCAATGCCAGCGTTCTCAAAAGAGATCCAATGGACGCCTTTAACACCGCAGAACTAATGGGCTCGTACGTGATTTTGCAAAAGAGAGCCCGTGTTAGATCCACACAGCAGCTCTGTTACCCTCACAACTACTCTCGGTCTGCATTCGTCCAGAACAGTTCATTTCAAAACTACTGTGATGGTTAGTTCTGTTATACTTCAGTTTTGACAATGTTCACACAATGTTCTCTCCAGTGGGCAGATTTTGTACATCAGTACAGATGTTCTACGGTTCCTATGTGGTCTGTAAGGTGTCCATAGGCTAATATAGCTTTGCCCTCCCTACATAGGTATGTTTCTTTGTAAGGCAGTGCTACTGACGAATATGTTCAGTGTTTTAGCCTGTTTTGAGCTTTGACAATTCAGTTAGAGGGGTACCGTTATTTTTTCACGTGCTTTTTTTTCCATTTCATAACAAGGAAAAAAATAAGTGGGCTCCAGTCTAGGAGAGGAGAAAATTAGTTTCTTTGGAAAAATACATGGGTTTGCAGTTTCTTTTTACCTCGAAACGGTCTAGGGAACAAGATTAAGCAACCGGCTGTTTAATCACATTTGTAGCAATGGTGAAAAATGGTTTCAGCAGGAGGTATATAAAAAAAGGCAATAATTATCTGACCAGGTGTGCATACATGATCCATATTTCTCGCTTCTGTGATGTGGAGTGAATAACTTTAGTGGCGGTTTATATGCAGAGCTGAGTGGGGAATTCACCGCCTCATCTGGCTGGGGAAGGCAATCACAGTCCTTGAGTCACCGCAGGATGGGCATGATTGTAGTTGGCTGTGCTTCAGCGCCGGTGCCTATGCTACCGATTGTTCTCATTGAGAAAGTGTCGATGCGATGCAGTCTATTCAAATTTATAACAATATGAATAATTAGCGTTTTAAAAAAACGCAGCATCATTTGTAATAGCAGGAGTAATAATGCAACTTCTTAAATTTATTCCAACGCATAGTCCACCCATCCATTTTCTAAACCGCTTGTCCTGGTGAGGGTCGCGGTGGCAGCAGTCCAAGGAGAGTGCACCAGACATCCCTTTCCTCAGCAACAGATTCCAGCTCTTCCTGGGGGGGGATTCCCAGGCGTTCCCAGGCCAGTCGAAGGATATAATCCCTCCAGCGTGTCCTGGGTCGGCCTCTAGGTCTCCGCCCAGTGGGCCGCGCCTGGAATACCTAAATAATAAAACGCCTACCTTTCTTGCCGGCAGCGCTGTTTGCAAATGCCGTGCAGGTGCAGTGATTAGAGGCGCGTGCTTGCTTCTGCCGAGGGCGTCTGTTGCAGAGGCCGGCAGGGCGTTCGATGTTTACTGCTGAGCGTTTAATTTGACAGGGGGCGTCGTGATGATACGTCTCGGATACGTCTCGGATACGTCTCTGGCGATGGATAGGCGTCGTCGGGGAGGCTGAGCGGCAACCCGGCTGTTCTGTTTGTCACGGGCGCGAAACCCAATTCCCACAAACAAACAAGAGTCGAGTATCAGGGCCCAGCTCTCGATTGCTCTGCTTAACTGCCGGGGTGGAACAGGCTCGCTGACCCACGGTAACATTTGGAAAAGTGGCTCGCGAGACCTCGTAGACACGGGGAATAAAAATAATATGAAAACGCAGTGGCGCTGCCGCGAAATCGAGGGATTTGGCGGCGCCCGCCGTGATCCCGCTGTGGGAATGGGGTTTTGCATTTCTCTGTTCCGTCACCTTTTTTGTTGTCTTTTTTTTGGGGTGCCAGCACCAAGAGTGCACCAATAATGCAAGGGATTTTGTTTTTTCAAATAAATGTAAAGACTCGTCGGATGTTTTAATCTGACCAACAACTGAACATTGCTTTTCAACTAATTTTTTGGGCTGGGATTATCTGGATTGCAATAATAATACTTGTAAAGCATTACGTGCCTCTTTTGTCTCAACATCTTTGGCACGGAGCTTGGTGTAAGAATTAATTCAGATCAAAGCAAATATATTAATTTGTTTGTTAATATGTCATGCACTAGCTAAGTATTTATTCAGAGAACTGAGCAGTCTTAATATAATATAACCCAATTACGATGTGGCTATTTTTTAACTGTTATCACGTTGTACTTGAGTGTTTAATGATCTATACATATTATGTGATTGCTTCATTCCAAGGCACTCTTGCCAATTGGATATTGGCTCCTACCTCGCTCCTCAGCAGGTTTTAAATAAAACATTTCGTATCAGCTTCTGAATGTGAACCTAGCTGTGAGGCGAACTCGTCGCTTGTTATTTATTTATTAGATAAAAAATTTACTTATTTAAAATATTGCTCCGTGACACGCTGCTGTCATGCTGTATCTTTGGGGTTTTTTTTTTTTAGCAAAAGCTCTGGTGTTCGCACGTGTGTAGATCCTGTCCAAGATATACAGTGACCATAAAAACCGAATGACATAACACGTAGCTGCGCGCAGAGAAGCTGCGCGTAAATTAAATTTTGACTTACGCCTGTGCTGTCACAACGGCGTGATGCATTAACATCAGCATCAGCGGGTGCTGCCTCACAACCGTACGCGGGGCAGGCGCGTGCGGCGAGGTTGCATAATTTCGAAACGCCTTTTAATATTTCTACACGGGATAACCGTACAGTAGCCGTGTGGGATTTGCTATCTCAATGGGCTATAATGCATCCACAATGTAATCGTTCAGTTACTCGTTCACAGACACGTCCGGCCCGCTCAGCTGCGCACGCGGCGTGTCCGTGGCTGGTCACACAGAGCGCTGCCTCGCGTTGGTTGTTCGTCCACGCTCACTGCCCCCCGTTCCTGGTGCCCCGCCGTGTCCTTCCTGCTCTGGTCGCTCACGTATGACCACCCCCCCGCCCGCTGGCCCGGGTTTGTCTCGAACCAGGCCGCGACGTTCGTTCACCGTCTTTCCACCCGCGTTATTTTCTCACGGTGTCTTGCGGCGAAGCTGGGTGATCCCGTCAGGAATCGTACTCGACCCTTGTACGGGTGAATCCCTCGTTGAAGTCTTGATTTGTATGCGTGAGCGAGCGTCGGTTGTGTGTATTCATCTATGAGTGGCAGCCCTGGTCATCCCGTTGGTAGTTATGGCGGTCCCAATAGTGGTCCCAGTGGTCTGATTGCTAGTCGTGGAAGTCCCATCGCCGCGTGTTGTCGTAATGCCGTAGTGGTACCTGGGGGCCGCGGAGCCTCGCGGTTGCCCTGCTGGTCTCTGTGGGAGGCAGGGCTGCATGGAACGGCTCCGTGTATTTGTCCAGGGCTATGCGGGGAGTGCACTGGGCTACAAACCTGGTGACCCGAGTTTGAATCCCGCTCACGGCCAACAGCAGTGACGATTTTCTAAACCGTTCCTGGGCCTGTCATAGTTGACGCAGCCTCAAATGAGTACCTAGTGAGGTGTGTAAACATTGCCACTAGGGAGACAAAGGCGGTCAGGCGTAGTGCTGGTTACCCACCTCCTCGTGTGCCGTATCGACCTACATAGGTGCTCGCTAACGGCACTTGCCCCTACAGTCTAAGGCTATACAGGGGATCTTTGTCGCAATGATCACACCCTTCCCATACGTGTCGTATTGATCTTAATAATATTCTCACTAACACCGATTTCCCCAACAGTTTGTGCCAGGTCAGTTGTTGGGTTTTTGCCAGAGTATAAGAGTGTATCGCCACGCAATTACGAATAACCACTGTCAGCGAATTACATGTGGTAGGATAAAATGTGGGTACTGCACAACCGCCAGAAGCGGTGTGAGAGACCGGGCTGCGTGCGCGTGCCCGCTCACGCGGTGCGGTTTTACAAATGCGGTGCTGTTTATCTAGGCCGCACAATCTACAGTACCCTCGGATGATTGCTTTTAGATTCAGCGTCTGGTGGTGTGCGCTGTCTGACGATGTGCAGGGAGCGCTGGAGAACGACGTGGTCGTGCACTTGGCCATCATCGCTGAAAGCCAGAGGTGGGTTGCAGTGGCTTTTCCTTCCTGTGCGGTGCCGCATAGCGTTTTTGGAACCTGCGGAATTATTCACTGAGATAACACTGTTTCCCCGTCAAGGTGATAGTTTGTTTTCAGACTGTTTGCTGTCGGGGCGACGGGACGCTTATGTACCTGTTTGTGTGTGTGTTTGAAATTGCGTCTTGATGGCCGTCGCTGTGACATTGAGAAATATTTCGAAAGTTATTGCGACAAAAATAAAGCTTTGTGATGAAGTCTGATCACAGGAACTGGAGGAGAAATTTGTAACTGAATTTTTTTTGCCGGAAGGCAAAATATCTGGATTTTGAGCACATTTTTCTAAACCCTGGCTTGCTGAAGGAAGCTGTTGAAGTAAGGAAATTGGGGAAAAATCCAACCGGCATTAAGAGGAAAGGCTGCAGGACAACTTGCAGAAAGGGCGGTCCGTTCGATGAAATGAGGAGGAGAGCCCAAGACAGTAGGGGATAGAGGGAGCGTGAACCAAGGACTTGGCCTTAGGCAGAGAACACAAGAGAAGAGCTGCATCGCGTGATGCGCTGTGCTGTGGTCCCGCTCGCCCAGATTCAATATCTGGCCACAATTGGTGTCTAAACCTGACCTGGCGTCCCGTAGGTTGACCCATCTCTAATTAAATACCTGGTACAGTGGTCACTGTACCACCACAGGCAGCCGAGCAGGAGTGGTGCTGACTAAACATGCCCACTATTTGCTATTCCACGTTGTGCTTGCTGACAGCCCCACTGTCTATATGGATACACTGAGGATTTTTTATTCGTGAGTGGTAAAAAAATCAGTCAGTTTTTATTTAAGCTGGAAATAACCGTTGAGCTTTGTAGTTCTTTTTAACAGTTATCTAGCGGGGAGGGTGAGCAAGTAAAACATGTTCTGCCTTAACAACTATACATATTAGGGTTGTGTTCCATAGCTGTTTTTGGGAAAATAGTGTTGAGTGTGCCCCCTCTTTCCTTCGTGATGTTTCGCCTCCCACGCTGAAGGCATCTTTAGACGTTTTCGCGAAGCAGAGAGGGGCAAAGGGAGAGAGGGGGAATGCTCGACACGGCTATCCCAACAAAAACTGCTTGGAAAGCAACTCTCATATATAAAGCCGTGATAACCTACATCAGTACAACTATATGTATGTTTATATACCCACAGTTTGAGATTATAATTCTTTTGTAGTACGTGTGTATTGCTAAATGCGAGGAAACCTCACATTGTAAAGTGATAACATAAAAAAATATATTTTGTAGGATGCAATTTCATTGTCAACCTCATTAACATATCAAGTCTCACCATGTAGCAGTTTAACCTCATTAATATATCAAGTCTCACCTTGTAGCAATTTATCCCCGGCTACTAACTCCAATACCCCACAGAAGTATCTTATCAGGGCTGTGAACAGCATGGTATATGCTTGCGCATCTCAAGACAGATAAATCTACCGGGCCTTATTATGACTAATGCGGGTTCAGGAGGGCACAGCTAATGGGTTTGGCAGCAGTTTTCATTCAAATGGGGCATTACGGTGGCAGGAATGTGTCTCCTTCGTGGGAGAAATATAAAAAGTTGAATTATACCAGAATGACGGGCAGGGTCAGAGAGGGCTGAATTGCTCATTAGTAATGTTAGTATTGGGTGGGGGGATGGGTCTTTGTACGTGCTAAAATAAAACTGACACACGTTTCCTCTTGCCGCTTTTGATCTGTTATAGTAATATAATTGAATTACGCGTTATAATTGGTCTTCTGTTAAAACAAAACGGCGTACACTTTAGGTTAAAGCCGTTGAATCCGTCTGACGCACAGGTAAACAACTAGTTTGCTCATCGTCGTACCGCTAAAATATAAATGTTCGCAAAAATATTAATTTGATGGCTCGTTTTTTTTTCTTCATTGAAACAAACATTCAGGCTTTTCATCATATAGAGACTTGATAGCGCTTTGTTTTCGAGTCATGTGTTTACGTGTACAAAATGAAAATGATTGTCCCCAAGGTTTCATTAGATTTTTGAAGACCGGATTAATAAGTGTTAATTATATAACATGCACAAAGGCATCAGTGAACTTGAATTGTTCACTCGATCACTCTGTTTTATTATTTATGCAGAAAGAGTATTTAAACGTAATTATGTTGCACCGTATTGAATCATCAACAAACGATGCAACGGTGAAGCGTGTGGTGCCGAACCGTGAATTCCACTCGATACTGAGGGGCATCCCAAAATTATTGTCACCTATTGTTGTCCTCAATGACATGTTTGATTAATAATAGCAATAGAAAAGTACAATTTTGAAACACTAAAGAAATATTCACAGAGTATATCCAGACATGTATACGTGTAAAGTCCTCCCAAGATGATCATTCCAGACCACACATGAGCTGAAAATAACCAGAGGATCTTAAACATATTTAGTCGATTGCACTACCCCATCAACAATACAGCACAGATTTGGCACCCTAATTTTTTATCTTTTCGGCCCTTTGAAGGATGGGCCTAGACAGGCGATGGTTTGAAAATTCCACTGCTGTATGCTAATGGGTATGCAGCCCTTGTGAAAAATGAGACTCTTCACTGTGATGGAGTGCTCCCTCTGGTTCCGTGTTCGTGTTAGTGCAAAGAAGACCGTGAATTCCTACATTCCTTAACGTACTAATCAAAGGAAAATCTTGGTGTGTATCAGTAAAACAAAAATTGTTAAAGAAAAATTACTCATCATTTGTTGGGCATTCCTCGAATTACACGCTGACTTGCCTCGATTATTGAGCAGATTCTCACTTAAGAGCACGTCTTTTTTAATTTTTTAATCAACAAGAACACGACTTCTTACAAAATGTAATTGACCACTCGGGTTAGTTATCGCAGCCATACAAATGCTCCGCAAGCTGGCTGCTGCGACAAAACGTTTACCAAGGGGGCCTTGGTTTACCAAGGGGGCCTTGGTAAACGTTTTGTCGCAGCAGCCAGCTTGCGGAGCATCGGGGCGATGCCGCGGACACAAGGCCTTGGGCCCTCACTATCCCCGTGTTTCTCACATCCATTGGCTTTGTTATTCCTTCCGGATTTTCTAACTCTGCCAACCAACCTGTGTTCTTAACCCCGCTCCGATTGCATTGTGCCGCGACAGACTGCAGGCGTTTTTGAATACCTACGGAATCTCGACGCAGACTCCATCTCAGGTGGAGCCCATTCAGATCTGGCCTCAACACGAGCTGGTCAAGGTACCGCCGCTTCACAGTCGATCCACACACCCCGCCGTCAACAAAGTGATTTCAAGCCGTTTGTCTCGCAGAGTTTAATTGTTTTCAAGTGACACTTGAATATTACCTGTTGCAGGGATATTTTTTATAGTGGAGTCAAGGTGGTTTGTTCCGTTTGCGTTGTACTCACCGGTGTGTGTGTGTATTTGGCCGTCCCGGAACACAACTCGTTTTGTTTGAAAGCTGATTGGTTTTTTTGGGCGGGGGGGGGCTGAGTACTTTGCTTCACCTTTGTGCCTAAAAAGTGCCACGTGAGTGAAATTGAGGATGATGAATGATGATGAATCTCTGGCAACTTGGGTTGATTAAACATCGGGTTATTACATGGGCTAACCTTTCACTTTCGAGACGGGGGTAGAATGGCGAGCTTGTCACTTTTGGGGGGAAAAAAAAAAACTCGAGCACAATTTGTTCTGCCTTGGAGCTTGAATGTTGAAGTCACAAAAAAAATGTAGTCAAGTGCTTGTCGTCCGGCCTTGAAGGGTTGCAGCAGGAATCGTGTTGTCTTCGCAGTAGCAGAGAAGGGATGGTGGGAGGTATCCAAGGCAAAAAGCCAAGGCCCTGTACTTTGACCGCTGGTCTTTGTGTTGCATTCATCGTTCAAACGATAGCACCCCAAAAAATGCGATTCAATTCTATAATATAATGAAATGTCCTATTATGTATTTATGCTTCTGGAAAATACACATGCCTGTTGTATTCTGCACAGCATTTTTTGGATGCGGTTGGATTTAGGTGCTGTATAAATCCAAATATAATGGGGTTGTTGTACGTGTGGCGATTTCTTTAAGACATTGTTGTTAGGATTGTCGTGATCTCATTAACCTGAAAATAAACCGAGATTCCACATTTAGCAATATAGGATATGAGGGCAAATGATGTTACTGGGGACCTGTCCAGTACCATGCATGGCCAGCTTTGTTTCTGCTTACTGATAATGTGCACCACCGGTTTCCATCTGTGTTGGGCTCGGTCACGAATTGAATCCAGGCCGAGGAGATTGTAACGTGCTGTATGAACCACTACGCGAGTGTCCCCCTTCCTACAATGAGGACAAAAACAAAAAAAACCCCGTATAGCCTTAACAGACTAGGGTCAATTGCAGTTAGCGCGCATCTATAATAATAATAATAATATGAAGCCTGACATGGCACACGAGGGGGTGGGTGGCCAGCACCATGCCCGGCCGCCTTTCTCTCCCTAGTGGCAATGTTTAGACACTGCACTAGGTACTCACTTGAGGCTGAGTCAACCTAGGGGAAGCCCAGGACCAGTTCAGAAAATCTTCACTGGTTTTGGCCGTGAGCGGGAATCGAACTCGGGTGGCCAGGTTTGTAACCCAGCGCGCTAACCGCTGAACTACCACTCCCACGATGAAATGCACACCCACAAGAATATACAAAGAAACATCGGCACAGCACGTATCATTACAGCGAGGTGTTAAACGTCTTCTATGATGTATTATTTCTCTGGAACAGTATGTGGGATGAATATGAACATTTGGTTCAACTCTTCCCACAGTCTCAAAAGCATGACACCTGTTTCGTGCCTGTGGTCTTTGCTGCAGAGGTGTAAGTACAACAGAAAGAATTGGCTTTAGTGCAGCAAAGAGACGGACAATTGGATGCAAGCTGAGATGAATGTGTAGTGTCACTGCGTGTCCTACCCTCTGTAATTTGTTCCTTTTCTCACAGCGTGATTTCGTGGAGGCTGTCATCTCGCCGTGTCCCCCTAAGCGATCCGTTTGAAATAAATTGCTTCTTGGGAAAATCAAAGATTTTTTAAAAGTAGCGGCTGAGATTATGAGTTTGGGCACAAAATGTTGCGTTAAGAATTACAGCGGCACACAAGGGTACAGAGATCGTTGCCTCTTAATGAGAAGCAAAGGCCAAAATATCTATATTTTGTGGTCCATAAAGCAGAACGTTATTTAGTAACATTTAGTCTAACCACGAGAAAGTGTATTTTCTATAAGAGCTTAAAGTTTGATGGTTATGGAAGACAGGATGAGTTATGGCAGCTCATTATAAGTTGAAGCGCAAGTGTCAAAGGGATGGACAATGTTAAATCCACTGTTAAATTAAGATTTTCAAACCATGAGATTTCTCTATCCATTTAAGAAAGTGTCACACTTTAATCACATTTTAATTTGTATGGGTTGCCATTAACCCCAAAGATAGTGATATAATTGTACAACTTTAGCAGAAGAATCTATCATTCTAGTCCTTGACCTATACTGCTCTAAAAGCATTATTCTCTTCATCACAGTCCATAAATTCTTCATTTTTTTTCCATCGCATACGAGCATGTCCTTATATCCAGAGGGAATCTACTGAGTAGCCTAGTGCGGTAAAATTCATCCTTGGCAAGTGTTCTGGCAGAGCCGATATTGTAATTTGAGTAATCTTGAGCTCCAAATTAAAACGTGTCTGCAACATCAGCGTACTATGACCCACTGCTGTGAACTTTGTCTTGGGATTTGTCACTCACTACCTTAAAAGTTAGCAGGACGTTTGACAGATTCATATTGTTATCTGCCAACCCTGCCGAGAAATCGTAGTTTCTCGAGCGCTAGTTTTTAACCTTTTATAGTGAAACAAAAATCTTCGAAACCTAGGTACCCATTTTCATTTATGAGGACCCTTTCATCACTTTTTTTGCAAAACATAAATATGTTTGTGCAAGGAGCAGGAGTGATTAAGGGAGATTAAATCTGGCTGTGAAAATCTCTCTTCACATCGTTGGGGTGTGGTTAAGGCTTGTTCACGGCACCTGATGCTCGCAGCACACTGAATTTGCTTATGAAATTGCCTCCTTTTCGTCCTTGCAATAACGAGTCACAATCCGTATAGAGTCATGGCAATATTCCCATTAAACCTCCGCTCTTCATATTACAAACACAGCACGGGGGGGGGGGAAACCCCGCGCTATTAGCATTCTACCTTTGCGTTTCGCGTAATTGGAGTTTAGCCTGATTGCTTTACAATTATTACAGGCTTAATGACATTTTAATGCGTACTATATGACGGCGAGTGACACCTTGTAGTTGTAGCAGCAGCCAAACAGTGGCGGCAAGAAACGCTGTGGATGTGAGACGCATGCCAAGCAAGGAAACGCGTTGTACGATAATAATGGTTTTCGCCAGCCCTTCCGCATGGGTCGGGCAGTTTATTTTTGCGGATTGTGCCAGTGCTACAGCCTTGAGCGCCTCCCCTTGGTTATGTGCTGTAGTCACAGCACAGCTGCGAGAGTGAAAGCGCGAGGTGGAGTTAATTCTCGGGAACCGGGTTGTGTTGTGGTTCCACGGCCGGCTGAGTTTAAATTTCCGCCCTGATAGGAAGCAGTGATGAACTCTGAAGGCAGGCTGCTTTCGTGTCGGTTTGGTTTTCCTCGTACGCACGGTGAATTTTGCGCGTACAAACTCGAGTTGCGCTCGACACTCGTGCCACCGTTGCGAGAGCCGGTGACGGGGGGCAGCGTTGCACGGCGCCCAGTTGTCACGTGAACGATCCTGATCGATGCGCCTGTCACATTTGCACTGATCAACCAGTCGCTCTCATAAAATGTGGAAAAAAATATATTGGTAATCGATCCGTAGACGTATAGATTTTCAGTATCCTCAGCTTCCCCTGGATTAACTCACAACTCCGATATACGCTGGGCACGCAAGTTGTTCTTGTCTGGTAGGCGGTAGTCTTGAACACGTGACTTCCCTTATTATTCCCTGTTACTTACAACCAAGTTCAAGTCTAGTTTTGCTGTGGGAGTAAGTTCAAGTTGGATTTGTTGAATTCAACACTGGGAAATTAGCTTTGACATGTAGCTCTGATAACGAGTAGTTACACGAGATAAGAGAGGTGATGCAGTCTGCGTCCTGCGTATCGCAATGATGTGTGTTCTTGTTGCAACATAACTCCACTGACTTGAGCAGCGGCCCTCTTAAATCAATCCTGTCTCTTCAGTCTCTCTACTGGAGTGCGCTTGCAAAAGTCAAGACTCTTATCGATTCCCGAGTGGAGAAAACAATGTCTAGCGAAAACTAATATAAGTAATCAAAATCCACAGTGGCGTTTTCAATTGCACTAAGATGCGTTCATTATGTTTGATTAAACAGACAGGCGGCTCGCGATACCTACAGTAAAAAGTAACGTTTTTTAAACTTTCAACTTCTGTAGCTAGGACTGCTTGAGATTAACGGGATGGGATGTTGGGTGAAAGGTTTTATTGCCACTGGAATTACGTGAGTGCCTTCGAAAGATGGCTTACGCTGATCTATATGTTCTATCGATCGTCTTGACGGGAGCAAAAATAAATGAAGTTTACATCTTTGCTGAGTGCTAAATGTGGGAGCTGCTGCCTTTATTATAGAAAGCTGAACCTTTAATCTCTTGTGACGCTCCCCTCCCCTGTATATCGTCATTTGCTATTCTGGTCCTCTCTTTAATTTCACGCTTCACCCTCGTTAGGACGCTGTACATCGATATTGTGCGATGTGGCAGTGGCGCAGTGGTTCGTGGAATACGCCGCCGACCCAAAAACCTGAGTTAGATTCTAACACGAGTGGTGAATGATATCTGAATCAGTCCTGGGCCTCCTATTTTGCCACCTCGCACTGAACAGCATAGTAAAGTTTGGGCTAATGACCCCCAAGCTAATGCAGTGTGCAGAAGCTTTCATCCGACACTAGATTGACAAAGAGCTGGACGCTAGCATAGGTATTACTTACAATGCTTTTGCTGTCCATGTTTGCTAAGCTGAAGGAGTGCATCAAATTTTCACCAGTGACAATGTATGCCGGTATCATTAACGTTTTCCCCAAGATATTAAAAGTTTATTTTCGCAACTAGAACTGTGTGCATGTTGAGAACAATTCCCATACATCGAGCTGTGAAAACTTACATCATTACATTGTGTGAATGTTGTACAAGCCGCGGCTCATGCCCAACTAAACGATCATAGCTCAGGCTCATCTCATTATCGTCGTTTTTGTTCCCTCCTTGCCGAAAGCTCTCTCGACACCGAGTGGAAGATACTCTCCCTGAATTGATACGTGACCGCTTACTGCGTCTCCCCACAGGCCTATCAGTACCTGGGAGTGAATGAGAAACTGGGTCTCTCTGGGAGGCCCGATCGCCCTCTGGGATGCCTCGGGACATCAAAGGTGAGCTACACATTGTAAATTAATACAAATTTACGTCAGCGCGGAAGTCTCATTGGTTCGCGGACCTTAATCGTGTTTTTATGTTAGCAGTAAAGCAGACGCCGCGAACAGTATGTCCTGCACGCG
This sequence comes from Geotria australis, assembly GCA_036362915.1. Lineage (NCBI taxonomy): Eukaryota > Metazoa > Chordata > Hyperoartia > Petromyzontiformes > Geotriidae > Geotria > Geotria australis. The sequence continues at coordinate 6,148,274 of JAZEWU010000021.1, forward strand.
TTATTATTGTTTGTGTAGTATTTGTTGTTGCATTCTCCTACGATGCAATAAGACTCAACATAATGAGTTTACACAAATAAACATGCCGACTGTGGTTGTAGGATAATGCGCTTGTTGCAGCCGAAGTTTTAAACAGTGGAACTTTTCTGCACTCGTACTGTCACTACGGTTGACACCTTTCAGGTACAAACCCTGGGACGTAATAAGGCAAAAATAACATCTCACAACTTCTAAATCTAGGAGAGCCACACTGGGTCAGGAGGGCCCTGCAATAAGGTAGACTAGGAGATAACGACCCAGAAATGCATCGTTGGGAGTGTTATCTTGTTACGCAGCTGACAAAAAACTGGGACTTATAATGTCCTGGGAATACGTATAGATTCCCCAGGACAGTGGCTAGCAGGATGTTTATTATTACAGCAGAAAATACCCGGTTTGCTTGCTAGCTCTGCAAACGGGATTCCTGTGATACAACAGTATAAGAGAGAACAACTCGGAAGTGCGAGGAAAACGCAGGCAGGTGGGGGGAAGGCAGCCTCGCGATTAGCCGGTGCCAACGTTTGTGTCCTATATATATTATGGTCTTATCGGCCAACTAATGGGTGTGTTTTTAGTTATGAGAGGACACTGGAGAACCCGGACTAAACCCATGCAGAACAGGCAGAGAACACACAAACTCCATGCAAAAAGGTGCCCATGGCTGGAATCAAACCACCTCGGGCAGGACCTTCTTTCTGCGAGGTGCAGATGTTACCACTGTGCCACAACCATATTTTTTGCTTACAATGATGTTTTGTGTGTCTGTTTATCATTGGCTGCAACACTGGAGCAGTTGGGTTGCATGTGAAGATGCAGCGTGCGAGCGCTCAAACCCCGTTAGGCTTTTGTTGTTGTGCATGCAACTGCGTAGTGATTGGCTTGATGAGGTCATATGGATCGTTGAGGCAATGCCAAGACAAGCTTTACACGTGGCAGGTTTTTAGTTGTAATTGACAGCATGGATATATGTATGGAAAAAAAAAACGGAATTAGTCTGTCTTCATTAATTTTAATTATACATTCAATTTAATTGTTGTACTCTTTTTTTTTCCAAACGCCTTTCTTTATTTAGAAGACCGTTTTTTTTATCCAAAGACCAAGCAAGTTCCTTTATTTGCACATATCTGCTGTCTGGCTCTGTGGGCTGGACATTTAGGAAAGATGATAGGGAGATTAGAAGGTCAGACCTAAGGTCTTCCAAGCCTCTACCGTATTAGTGTGACAAAAGCGCAAATACCAACGATTTTATTTGTTTTCAGAAGCTATTATTCACGTCAGTGGTTCCGCTGTGTGGAACAGCACAACACAAGCGGCGAAGTTACATTATTTGTCACCGGTTGGTGCACAGGGTATGAAGATCTCAACAAAGATTTGTACGAGTTTTGCTGTCGGGTCAAGTCGCTCGTTAAGGATGAGAGTGGCTGGTGACGGCTGTTTCTCTTCGAGACAGATCTACCGGATCCTGGGACAGACCGTGGTGCCGTGTCCCCTCGTGTTCGACCTGAGTGATTTCTACATGTCCCAAGATGTCATGCTTCTCATCGATGACATCCTGGTAAGGGCACAAGTGCACTTCTACACATTTATCCACGGTGACAGTTGGGGAAAAGTGTTGCAGCGAGAGCTGGGATTCCAATCCACCAATACAAATAGTTCGTACCTTGTATACACTGAGGCGTGTTTCAGTTTTACGCCCACGGCCTGAAGACATGCTGCCGAGGTTAATTGGCCTGATGACTAAATTTCCCCTATTGCCCTGTGATGGACTGTCATCCCATCCTGGGTATAGTCCTGGCTTGCTCTCTCTGACAAGATAGCCTTGGGCTCACTGAGACCCTGTACAGGATTAACCAGCTATTGACAATGATAATGATCGTCTGCACAAACTTGGGTAGTGTGTCCCAAGCTGTCTGACAACACTTACCAATCTTTGTTAGTAAGAAAAGTGACTTTAACTTTGACAATATAACACTGTGATGGTTGCTTTTCGAAATAACCATCTATTCCTCCTGCCATCCCCGCGCACACCCACAGATATAGCAACACAGAAATGGCGGCGACATTAACTTGTTTATCCGCGCTTATTTACGCAGATAAGTGGAGTGAAATCACGGACAAGCCACGTGTATTACGATTTTCCAGTAGTGGCCTGAATCGGCGCGGGTAATAGAAGCGCCCTATATTTTTCAAACGTGTGCACGGTCACATGTTGACGTGTACGTGAATGCACGCATAGGAACATGCATAGGACACGCATGCATGCGCGAGCCACGCGTATGAATATTTATACGTAGTAATGCGTGTGGCTATCAGCTAAATGTAGCAGCACTGCTTCTGCTCACGTCATCACAAGGGTCACCGTGGTTTGTTTAATGATTGATAGTTTTTACGACAATTCACATTACATCTGGTGGTTATGCTTGACACAGGCACTCTGACGAACTTGGGTGAACCCACGGTCAATTAATTATATATTTGTACACGCACGCGCGCGCGCATTACTGCCTCCGTGGGTGGGTGATAAAGCATTTGTTAATAAAGAAATATGAGTTAAATCTCATTGAGATCAGTCACCCAAGCCATTAACATCTACTTCTGTGTTGTGGGCAATCGATATTAGATTTCTTAAACAATATTAAATTACACAAACGAAGTGATGAATTCCTGCTTAGCCCGATAGACTGTTGGGACAATTTCTGTTAGCGAGGGTCTGTGTTAAGTTCCAACTGCACTCAGTTTGGTGGCGTGATGTCTTGCTGTATTTTACTTCGCGCCAGTGCACCTTAAGCCAAGATAATCTCTCAGAGGTCAAGGTTAGGATCCCATGTTGCGCGTCTTCGCTAGGAATCATGCTGCTGTTACCACGCTCCAGTGAATGAACCACTGTCCCAGTATTCCAATATTAACAGCACATCTTCTTCTTTGCGATTCTTCGAAGCGCGATGTTAAATTACAGTTTCCCATTTTCTTACACAGCCCCTTGCATTTTCATTGAACTCCGCAA
>JAZEWU010000021.1:6151974-6179505 GCA_036362915.1 Geotria australis
TCGTCCATCTCCCAGCAGACCCCAAGAATTACGACAAGTTCACCAAGCTTGTGCACCAAGCAGCGCGCAAGAACATCCCAAGAGGCTGCCACACTCAACAGCACATGCGTGTACACAATGCAATACATCTTGGATTTACGTGTACTGTAACGGCAAGGCATCTTCGAGCACGTTGCACAGGCGTGCAAGACAGAGATCCCCCGATTCTCTTCGTAGACTGCTGCGGCAGGTGCTGTTTGCGAGCGCCTATTAAGACCGACGCAGCCCAAGAGGAGGGTGGCGGTGTTGATTTTTACACACTGCACCAGGTCGTCTTTTAGGATCCGTCGAACCCTATAAAACGTAGGGCAGTTTTTTTGTTCTTCCAGTTGCTACCGATATTGTCAATATCCGGGAATCAATCCGAAGGTCGTAGTCCAATGGGCGAATAACTGCGTGCCACTGCTGCCAAAGCACGCGTGCTGAGATGAACGTACACACACTTGAAAATTGAAAGACCTACCCACCCCCCCAAGGGACGGTACATTCTCCAAGTTAATGTTCCTGACCTGAGCCGCTACCAAGTTGCGCCCTCTGCTGGCTCGCATATCCGTCGCCACTGTCCCCTGGCCGTGCCTCTCGGCTGCGTGGGTATTATAGAAGTGCAGCTGCGTGACTGATAGGATTAATGAGCCGATGTAAAGCACGGCCACACTTCGGATCGTCAGCCAGTATTACCCGCGACCTTTGACCGTGTCCAAATGAAGCTTGGCTGCAGTGTTGTACGCGGACTGGGCTTTTGCGTTTAAACGTTCCTGACGCACTGTCGCGCGCGCGCACGCACACATGCGCTTGCAAACATTTTCATATAATCGAGCAGCTGTCAGGAAAATTGAAAAATGCGGTATTGAAAGTACGCATAAATTTGCACACATTGCTTAAGCCCACTGTGGTCGTCCCACCGCGTAGACGCGAGTCGCCTTCACCGCTGTTCGATACGTTTGCACGATTGATATAAAAGTGTCGCGCGCCTCGTGGCCGCAGGGGTCACGTGACACACACGTACAATGCACACATGCGGTATGTATCGGAAAGTCAAATTCTTACGTGCGGGGTTTGATGCCAGACTTTTGAATTTGATTTAAATCGAAGCATTTGGTGCATTGTTGTGAATATGCAAATGTAATAATAATAATAGCATTTATATAGCGCCTTTCACCCGAGCTGTTCTTTTGGCATAGCCATGTTGAGTGTTCCTCCTGCCTCCTTTTGCGACATTTTGCCTCTCACATCGGAGGCATCAACAGGATAACTTTACCTGTTGCCTCTGATGATGCCTTCCACCTGGGAGGCAAAACGTCACGACGGAGACAGGACGAACACTCTATATGGCTAATCCAAAAGAGCAGCTCTTGAGAGCAATTCTCATCCATCGAGATGTGAAAACCTACATCAATAATAGAATCACGGTCACAACTTTTTGGCTCCCTCTCATTTATATGTGGTGTATTTTATATTGGAATGTTCATATTCGGTGTGGAGAATGGGTAAGTGTGGACAATAGTTTCACATCAAACAGCTGCCCTATTGTACTAAGAGGGGCTAGCATGATAATATAAAATTTATTTTCACATGAAGGAAATTACGTGTTTAATATAATTATATAATATTTTAAGTCTTTGGCACACTCACCCCCACCTAAGAGTTATGCTTTTGCCATTCCAGTATTTAACTGCAAGTTGGTAACACATTTATCAAACCCCCCCTAATATACTAAGTATCCTTCCATATAAACGATATGTCATCGTAGTTGGCGCAGATTCATGTTGGTGTTTATAAACCAGCTTAACTGTGACCCTTTGTAATGTTCGTGATACACCCTGTAATTAACTTAATGATAAACACCAACGAATAGCCTCTTGCGGTCTGTATATGAACTATTAGCTCTCATTTTCTGTTAGTTATTGTGATGTCTAGCACAGATTTGTTCAAAATAAACCAAGTACGAAGTGTACTTTAATGATATGCGTGGGCAAATTTAATATTATGGACCGGTTAATCCTTGTGGTATTTTTCATAATTCTGTAAGAGTTTAATTTATATGTAAATGGAGAGATAACGTATTTACATATGAAGTATGACTGCCTCTACCTATATGTCAGCTTGAATATTAGATGATATACAATGTAATTACTACACTGTGCCCCGTATTAATCATGAGTGACGTGTCCGTGTTTGAAAAAGGATTTGAGTATGAAATTTTGACAGCGTTACCTAACACGGCAAGTTTTTATTGCTAAAGGAACTGCAATCTGTCACTCACGTGTGACGCGTAACCTTTTTTTTATTCGTGTTTAACGTAAATACTTCCGTGACCTTTTTCCTTCCCCCCCTCCAACGTAACCGCTCGCTCCGCTGAATTCAAATGGCTCCCGTCCGCAACTTCACACTTTGCTTTCGCTTCTCCGTTCACTCTCGTGCTCGTCTCGCCGTGCGCGCGCCGCCCCCTGTTTCCGAGCCATTACTTTGTTCCGCTCGCCGTGGCGTGCGAGCTAACCGCCCTCCGCGTGCTCCTCTTCCCACAGAATTCGCTGCAGTTCATTAAGCACAACTGGAAGATGCACGGACGGCCCGTCTTCGTGGTCATCATTAGGGAGGATAACATCAGGTTAGGCGACGCGCGCTCGCATGCACACGGTCTCCTACCGCACGCATTCACGCACCCGTGTGGACAAATCGGACGAGAGTAGCCATAAAAGATTTTTCGGGGCGAGCGCTGTTAGCGAGCACTTTTGAAGGGCGCCACGGCGCGCGAGGGGGGTCGGTCGCCCAGCACCGCGTAATCTAATTCTGGTCACCGGATTCATAGCACAGCGTGCTAAACGTCATACAGCCGCTCCACACACACACAAGATAACGATCCCCCATATAGCCTTGACAGACTGTTGGGTCAAATTTTGTTAGCAAGCACTTATGAAGGCCAGCACGGCACACGAGGTGGTGGGTGGCTAGCACCACGCCCAACCGCCTTTGTCTCCATAGTGGCGATGTGTACACACTGCACTAGGTACTCATTTGACGCTGAGTAGACCTAGGGGAGGCCCAGGACCGGTTCAATATATCACCACTGCTTTAGGCCATGAGCAGGAGTCGAACTCAGGTCGCCGGGTTCGTAGCGCAGCGTCCTAACCACTGCGCCACCGCTCCCCATCCACACACACGTTAACACACACGCACTTAGGCTGTTGTACTCGTGTGTACGAACGCAGCTAAGAGCACACACGTGTGCTCTTTGCTGCGGCGGCGTTGTCAACAACCGCTGCACAGATGCGAGCACACGCTGAGGTACATCTGTTATGGCGCTCAGCACGTGTCGAGTCAATACATCCCTTCAGATCCCAACCTGCGTGATGCCCAGACCCATCAATTTAATTGTGACCCGGTTTGTTCGGTCGGCGCATGGCAGCCCCGGATTTGTTCTCGCTAATTGCCGTGCCTTGTTCACTCTCCTCGGCACGGTGTGTTCTCCACGGAGAGCTAGGCCGGAGTTTTTGCGTGAGTGTCCTCCGCTGTCCGTTCAAACGGGTGCAAAGAGCTTTGCCCGCACCACCACTCGCAAGTGTAAGGCCGTGCCACTTATGGGGATTATTGTGGGTTTTCCTATCCCATTGAAAGTCACTAAGGGACATCCTTCGGCTATGCGCATATTTGGCGTTGGAGCTTAAGGCTTTCTCCAGTGAAATCTGCCCCAATCCCTGCCTTTGATTTCTCTGCCAGTGAGAGGCGTGAAGGGCATTTTTTCATGGATTCTGGGTTTAGCGGGTCAGGACGAGGATGCCTCAACATCACAAGTGACTTCGAACCGTTAGACGGATCCACAGAGTAGCTTTCAGTGACACCGTGTGTAACCCATGCTGGGTCTTCAAATTCCCAGCTCCCCAAGCCAACTGGATTGAGTGGAATCTGTCTTTGTGACCAAAATAAGATGCTCAATATGGATACGTGTCTTCATCAGGCTATCTATTTTTGGTCTAACAATGCCTCGAATCTTCCATTAGCATTGATTTTTCTAAGCTGACAATTCACGTCTGAAATCCACTTGTTTTTCGATTCGTGAATATTTTACATAATTGGCCCTTGTGAACCCTGCAGTCACTAGTTGCTGCTAGATTCACCACATTATTTCGAATGGAATTGACTGATGGAAAATTGTCACCCTGAAATGTGACACGTGGGTTTGGTGCATATTTACATATTAGGATGCAGGTTTCAGACTCGTGTTTTTTTTATTCCTCGGATTGTACAATGCTCCGAAAATACGCCTCCCAAACTGTGTTAACAAAGTTATATAATTCGAATTACACTCTGCTACCGGATTATAAGACGCACTCCCAACTTCCACTGTAAACTGCAGTGATAGAAAGTGTATTATAAAATCCTGAGAATACAAAAGATAATTTTGTTCATGAAATAGAATGAGAAAACACTTGATTCAAAAATCCCTTTGTGTGCTTTTTATTTTTTGTATGATTATTACACAAAACCATCACTGTACTTTAACCAGGTAAGAGGTGTCTGGGACACTGGGAGAAGCTCTTCTGTGCGTCATCGCGTCGCCGATTTCCGTTCAGGAACTATTGTGCTGTGCTGGTCAGAGGGGGTCCTTATTATGGAAAGAGAGGCTCCCCGTGGAGCGTGTTCTGAAGCGATTTCACCACTGGCACTTTGGCAAAAATATGAAACGGCTTAAACAACCTGCCGCCTTTCCCCTCCCCGACACGTTAGCTTTCAAGTGCACCCGGACAGAGGCGGGCGGCCTAATCAAAATCTGGAACCAATCAGGGTGGTTTAGAGGCACACCTAGTATCCCAGCAAGCGTGAAGCACAAACTAAAAATCCGATTAGATCAGCTATTAGCTAATTAGTTAGAGTGTCAGACCGACACATTACCGCTAAATTGATCCACGGCTGCGCTTCGTATGCCCCGTGAGGCAGCCGTAGTCGCGGGTGTCGATTTGTAACGAGTGCCGAGCGCGTTATCTGGGCCATGCACGCAGGCCCTCGGAGTGAACCCTGACTCGTCGGACAAGACGCTCACGGCATCCTCGACATGCCAAATGTATTTTTTAGCTAAAGGAGCGATCTCTTAATTCTGTTTCGACTCGGCCTGACAACGCCGCGTTAGTGCGCGTGTCCGAGTGTTAATAACGTATATACGCGGCGGCGTCTCAAGTAATAACGTGGCAGTCGGACGTGGTGCTGGTCACCCATCCCCTCGGGTGCCGTGACGGTCGTAGTAGGTGCTCGCTAACAGCACTTGCTCCAAAAGGCTGCTAAGGCTATATGGAGGATCTTTGTAATAGCGTGCCTGATGACTTTTTGTGTGTGCGATATATTTTTGCAGTTGACTGGATTTTTTTTTGGGGGGGGGGCGAGAAACGCAGAGAAGCGGGAATCTTGGTTATCCATTCTGTAATCGAGCGTGTTTAATGTAGATGCCTTGTTTTACATCTGTCTGCGAAATCTTGTTTACAGGTAACACATGCACACTTAGGGTAGCGCAAATTGCAAAATGATCATGCTCGAAAGTGTTCAATGGCAACGAACCAGATGCTCAAATGCACCCCACTCAATATCACTCTCCAGATGCATCCTGACTAACTATAGGGTAATTAAGTGAGTTACCCCGCAATGTGTTACCACCTGTGTGTGCGTGTGTATGTTCATGTTATAAACACATCACGATATGAGAAGCGTATTCATCTCTGGATGCCAAGATCACGGGTTTGGACTGCAGCTGCAGCTGCGAATTTGTATTCATAGAATAAGACTGTTGTTTGCAATCTTCACATCAGCATCAACTTAGACTACTTGACATGTTCCTTACAGAATGTGTTCCCCGCTGAGCATTCCATCTCTTGAATGAAACGAGATTCCATTTGGACCAAAACTACTGCAGGACAATACTAGGGTTTACACGAAACAACGATAATCATGTATCTCTTTTGTATGTATCAATTGGAAGTACGCTATTGCAGGTTTGTCCCCTGACCTTTCGTCCTGGAGAAGGAATCCCGGGTTAAAATATCGTTCTTCTGAGCCATCAAGGACGGAGAAACGCATCGGTAGATATCGCGCGAGGAGTCGCTGTTGACGGATGGCTCCACCCGCGGTTCACCTGTGCCGGTCGAACGATGACAATCACTCGATCACGCCTCTAATCAGTCAAGAAAATAATTGGTTTATTCGATTGCGCAATTTCACTGTCTCCAGCAAATTGTAAGCTGAGATATGGGAGGACCTGCACTGCATGCATGCAGGTTGCTATTTGATTTGGTAGTTTATTGTGTTTTTCGTTACCATTTTTTTCTGTTCTTGTCTTTGCTCTCCGTTGTGCAGATTGCTGCGTACAGATTATTATAGTGTTTATGCGGGATATCAATTGAAGTTATGCAATTGTACATATAGTGATGCATCAATTTTTCTATTAAAATCTATTCTTATGCTGACAATAGATACAGACATACATAGACTCATGCAAGGAAGAGTGGTAAATCATTTGTTTGTGTTGTATGTGATGTCTCGAGTGATGCCTGCAACCACTTAGAAAGTTTATTGATTTACAAATCAAAACATGACTGGTTACTATGACAATTCGTCAAATGTTAATTGAAAGCAATTTTTACATTCCCAATTACTGCAATAACACTAATTATGCCCTTGCAAGTCCATACATACATTTACAGTGGCTAGGTTCTATCCTATTCTTGTACGTGACAATATGTTCAGGCGCTAAACATGGGAATGTAGAACTTCCTCACTGGCTCGAGGTCACAAACAGAATTGAGTGTCACCACACTGCACCTTCCAGCGTGGTCACAATTTGACTTGAAAAAAGTAAACAAATAAATAAGCGGACAATGCACCTCCCTCTCATATCTGTGCTTAAAGTATTTTTTTACACATCCAACATAGCCACTGGGAGTGCATAATCAATTGCACCGGTTTTGACATTCAGTTTCTCCGCAGTCAGACTAGTTTAAACCAATGCAGGTGAACTGCAAAATGTTTATAGTCACGAGGCCTGTCTGTTGGATATGGGGCCTAGTTTAACGCAAAACTATACATATCTTACCACAAAATAATCATTAGTGTCGTGTAGAATAAGTAACAAAATAATGTATAAGATAATACATCTTCCCATATTTTCTTCTCATGGCACCGTAAGAGATGGTGACAGTTTGTGACATTGCTCCAGAAGTACGTTGAGCGTACATTGATAATGAAGGGGAAATATAGGATTCTTTTCAACGTGTGAGAGTGTGCGATTGCATCCGTGATTGCATTTGAGTTTTGTGCCCGAGTGCCTGCACTAATCTATGTATCTGTGTTCGCGTGTGTGTTGGGAGTGGCGGTGTAGCTGCACTACGAATCTGGCCAACTGATTTCGATTCCCACTCACAGCCAACACCAGTGACGAATTTCTGAACCAATCCTGAGCTGCCCCTAGGTCGACTCAACCGCAAATGAATGCCTGGAGCTTTGCGTAAACATTACCACGATGGAGACAAAGGCGGCCGGGCATGCTGCTTGCCACCCACCCACTCGTGTGCCGTACTTGCCCTTCACAGGTGCTCGCTCAAAGTACTTGCCCCAAAATGTTAAGGTTGATGGGATGTCTTTGTCGCTTTGCGCCTTCTTGTGCTTGCGTGTGAGAAAAGGGGGAGCCGATTCAACCCAGTGCTGGACATGCTGGCCTCCTTCAAGCAGGGCAGCCTCGAAGGGGTCAAAGTTCGCATTGATCGACTGCAGGTACGGCCCGTCGCTGCTCGTCTAAAAAAACAGATCGCTTGTTATCACGGCGGGGCGGCACATCCACACCTCGCGCCGCTGTCACCATCGTGACCTCCGTGACTTCCGTGGACGTCGTGAGAAGGCTTAATACAAGCGCGGCGGTGCGGGAGAGAAATATATATTTTCGCTTTGACACATCAGTCAGTGCTGCGTGCAGAGGCCTCACTAGTGCCAGTCACTGTTATTTAAAGAGCCACTGTTGACCTCTGGGCCACAGGCACAATCATCTGTGGATTATAGACCTTTGCATCAACATTTTAATCGGTAAAAAAAAAGAAAACCACGCGTCAGCATATTACGAATGTATTATGTAAGGAAATAATGTTTGACACGCCGTTTTAATTTCACGGGTTTTTTTTAATTCTGTTTTACAAAAATGATCAAAGAGTGCGCTCACATGCATGTTTAGGCTTCTGAGGTAAACACATTCAGTTTACATTTATAACATGCGTTTAAACACAACCTGACCGACTGCGTTAAAGACCACCTGTCTGAAATCACAACATTGCTGTTAAACCTACAAGTGGCATTGTGTGACATCTGCGTGCAGCTCGTTTTACATTGTGGTCCAACGTGCACCAGAGAACCCAGCGTTCCGTCTCCTGCGTGGCCTCATTACGCTGAGTGAGAGTAGTGGTGCTGCAATGTCACCGCTTCTGCCTTTCCACTGGCCTCTTGATGTCCCGTCGGAATGTGGAAGTGTTCCCAGAAACATGAGAAGTCACTTACCTGCGCGCCTTATCGGAGGTATTTAAGGCTAGCTCCTTTCGGACACTTGTCTGATGCAATAGGCAAAAGTGTGGCCAACATAATTACATTAACGTGTCGCTGCATGTGGCCAAGTGGCTTGAGGTTAATACTGTGTCGGAGCACCGAGCCAGTGCTGCCGAGGTCCTGGGTTCAAACACAAGCAGCCCCACCCCTGATTAAACCGAGTGCTTCTGTCTCGTAGATGGTCTCACCCCGGTCACCGTTGAGTGCACAAAAAACCCATCATATTAAATGTAGATTTTCACTTAATTTCCTTATCCAGCTCAGCATAATTAAAGGTATTGTTGTGATTGGCATGTTATTAACTATACTTGCAAAGTATATAAAAAAAAGCATGGCCAAGGAGGCTTATTGAATGACCTCAGAAGTAGTCATCTTCCCAGATCAGTTTCTCGATGCAGGCTGATAGTAGCAAATTGAATGTATAGTTTTTTTGTAATCCCATGGGATTGCGCTAATAACAAATCCGAATGAAGTTGAGAAAATTGTGTACCTTTTTCTGAGCGGTCGGGCTCTCACTAAAATGGGTTGAATGGGTTAAGGTGAGCTCTAGCATTTGTCTGCGGCAATGGTAGGGGGAGAAGGCATGTCTGGGGTATTTGCATTATCAGCTCAGTGGGGTTCTGTGGCTGACACACTTGGAGATGTGAGTCAATTATAGAGTGCTGCACCCGATCGCTTGGCGCACGAGGGTTCACGGAGAGCTTATGATGAGGTGTCCTTACAAAGATAAGTATGCATTATTTACGCAATTTCTTTCTTCTCTCTCCACCCTTTAACAGACACTCATTTCTGGAGCAGCCGTGGAGCAGCTAGACTTTTTGCGCATCAACGACGATGAACCGTACGTCACCCTCTGCTCGGTGTTGCATAATTTATTTCTCCTCTCGCCGTCTGTGTGTGTGTGGATAACCAAGAGGTCGTCATACTTGCGCTCGGGTCCGCGATTCTAAGACTGGAATCCGAGCCCTCGGCCCTCTGACATGCAAATCGGTGAAGGCGAAACACTCTCCTGCAAGTGTCTAATCTGTTGATTTGGGCGGACTAGTAGACTCGCTGACCTCGTAGTATAGCTCTTTTTATGAGTTTTACGTGACCTAACTCGTCAAAAGAGCTATAATAATAATACTAATAGCATTTTATAGAGCGCCTTTCACCCGAGGGTCACAAAGCGCTGCACAAGGGCCGCGGAGAGAACGGCATGTCAACAACGACAGAAAAAAACAATTAATATACTATGGATAACATTCGTCACGAAAACCTCACTTTGCAGATTTGGAGTGCTGCTCATAATCAACTATATTGCCGCACAGTTACCACTTCTAAATGACTGCTGGTAGTAACGGTCACTTTGAGGAGCCGTAGACAATACTTTCGAGCGAAAGCTGCTAAAAGGCATTACTTACAGCTCGTATGAAGTGTACGACTGTTTATCAACAAAGACAATGTCCCCCTGCTCAGCCTTATAGATTTTTGGGGCAATTACTGTTAGCAAGCACCTATTTTTCCTGGCACCATGCCCAGGCACCTTTTTCTTGTGCACACTGAGGTTTGTAGACTACACCAAGTGCTCATTTTAGACTGATTCGAGCTAGAGGAGGCCCAAAGTGGGTAAGATATTACTTTCCAATCCATTATCTGCGCTCTAGAATCAAACTCAGGTTACTGGATTCAGAGGACAGTATACAAACCACTGTGCCAAAGCAGTGAGTATAAAAAAAACAGACACACGCACACATCCATCGTACGCACATTTTCTACAACCTAGATTCTGCTCCAAATACATTACCCGTACCAATTAAGTCTCTGGAATTGTATTTCCCCAGTGCTATATATTTCATGAGAATATTTGCATTGGAATTAAAACCGTCAGCGGGAGGAAGCATTTTAGTCGATTGTGCTGCATCGTCATTAGAATGTGGCACATTAGAAAGCCGTGCCACACTTTGTCGCATTAACAACGGCATCACGGCGCAGTGTGTGAGATACATTAATTGCTCGCTCAATAAACAAATAAACACATACGCTGACAATGATACTAATTTATGTATATTTATATCCACAATGCTCTACCAGAGTGCAACGTTTGTATGTACAATTTTGTTAATGCGTTTATATTCAGCTCCTCCCAAAAACATTCAGTAAGTCAGGAGCATTTTTGTAATAAGTCTGACTGCTGACGTGGCCCAGGAGTTGAAACCGGTCCAGACTTTGGTTGTCGAAACAAATGCTGATCAATAATATCAGTCTGGAAAGCCAATATTCAATTCAACTTTATTGTCAATTCTGCCATATGTACAGGACATATAGAGGATCGAAATGCCGTTTCTCTCAGACCCATATGATGATGTAGTCAAACATTTTGTTATTTTATACATATGTTGACAACGCCTTACGTGTTACCCACAATGCCTCACTACAACACAACGAATTTGTTTACTGCATACGTAAAAAGCTTTCATTCTGTTTTTCATCCACTTTCGGAGCGCGATTGTTGAGTGAACCGCATCTGAAAGGGGACGCTATCGGCCTGTAGCAAACCTTGACCTTCCTGCCAGCAGCCAGAAGGGCACTTCCGTGGCAGCACGGCGCACCATTAGAGCAGAGTGTCGTGCAATTCCCACAGGCAGCCGAGGGACAGTCTCCACAACTTGTTAAAAATACGAGAGGCAAGGCTGTCTGTGCGGAGGCAGATTCCGTTAATGGGCATCTAGCCATTTTCAGCAAAGTGCTGCGACGGGCCCTGTTAAATTCATCCATCGTTCCGGCCATGCGCCTGCATCTCCGGTGTTTTTCACCACCATTATATTCGCCCGCCCACTTGAATGCCGTAATGTATGGGTAACACTTTGACGCCGCTCGTGCTGATAGACCTGTTGTCATGGATAATTCGTAGGCTCGCTTATACAAGGCCATCAGTCAAGCCACTGCATCGAGCCGCGTCGAGGAATCGCACGGCAGACGCGGCTATCCGTTACTACCAGTGGGCAAATTAAGAGTAGCCCACGATGCGGTTGTGGCCACCGGTCTCAAACCATGGATTACCGACGTAACACCGTGGCCCGCTTCACTCGTTCACTTGCGGCGTATCAAGACGTTCAACCGATCGACTCCCAGCCCTGTTCACCGTCTCACGAGCCCTCGACGTGAACGTCTAAACGTTGCCGATCAAACCCGCCGTGCGACCGAAGACAAAAGAGCCGGGCGGCCCCGTGTTGTAGCTGCTTGGTACCGATTGTGTTTGAGCGCGGAGAGGCAGCCCGGCGGCAGCTGTCGCGCTCATTTTCCCCGCAGCAAGTCACGCCTCCCGCTTATTAGTCATAACACTACGGGTATCGCCAAACTCTCTATATAACCCGCGCCGTAAAGTCAACATTAAAGGCCGCATGACATGACTAATTAAAGCGGGCCATCGCGTACTGAAGACACGGCCCAAATGTACTGTGCCGGATTTGCAAATTATCCGCAGCGGCTAAATTGGAATTTTTTCCCCTGCCGTTGTTGGACATCCCCGCGCACCGTATGTACACGTCTCGCAGGATTTAGGCGGCTTAAACATGTTTCGCTAAAGCAACATGGTTTTAAGTTCACTGCCAGATGTCACGAATATGAGCCCTTGTGTTATTTAAACTGGTAAAATATACATGTAACTTATAATGAAATAGAGACATTGTCATCTCTCGAAAAAATTGCAGTTTTATTTATTAAAATAGCACATTTAATGATTAGTTTCTTGATTCGAGACGTCTCACCGGTTCTATTTCACGTGTGAGCCGTAAATCCTGCCTGTCCTCAAGCCACTGAACTACGTGGGAGTCTTTGGATAACGGTCGCCATTCACCATTCCCATTAATAATGTAGTAAGATACAGAATAGAGGAGCGAATCCCTGCGATTGCTGCAGAAAAAAATAACCCCCATAATAGACAGCTCTAGAGCGGCCATTCTCAACCGGTAGGTTGCGACCCACTAGTGGGCCGTGAGCGCCACTGAGTGGTCCGTGAAGACCATAGCAAAGTGTGCCAAGTGGGCCATGAGGTGCACAAGGTTGAGAACCCCTGCTCTAGAAAGGCCCTTTAAATGGTAGGCGGCCTACCCTTCCACACCGGCCAGATGCCTTGGAAGAGGGGGGAGTACCCACATATTACCCCACACACGTCACTTGCTGATTGAATGATGTTCTACCCAGTTATACTCCTGGGTGGATCGAACAAACCTGCCACTGTCGTCGCGACAGATTGAAGTGGCGACCTGAGGAGCACGGCAATTCAATTCAGTTCAACTTTTTTGTCAGTTCTGCCATATGTACAGGACATATAGAGGATCGAAATGCCGTTTCTCTCAGACCGCGGTGTTGGCATATACATGGACTGGAACACAACAACAAGGGTTTAATAAAATACTGGGTTAAAAAAATACTAAGAAATGTTTTTATATTTACAAGTTAAGCTAAGCTGGGGGTCGGGGGGGGACAATAACAAGGCACAGATCTAGAACAAAAACTATAATTACAACAAATATTGTCCAAATAGAACTAATGTGGTGCAAATCCACGGTCAACCGAGCGGTCCGTTCTCCCTCGGCTTGCCGTGTGGGTCTCGCGGGGAGCAGGGTGCCCGAGTTCCAGAGGCTGGAGGAGCTCTCCGTGCCCAAGCACCTGCGCGTCAAGCGCCAATCGAGCACGCCCAACGCCAACGAGATGGAGCAGCAGGCCGACCTGTCGCCGGCCGAGTGGGCCGCCACCGACACGGCGCACATCCTCATGAAGCTCAGCGTGAGTCTATAGCGGCTCTCGGGTTTCACCCCACCCCCCCGGCAACCCCCGCCGCCTCCGTTTCCGGCACCCCCCGCCCCCGTCTTTGCCTGCTCCTCCTATCCCTCTCCAACGCACGCGCACGTACCGTTGGTTTGGCGCTCTGACCGGCTGAGCCTGCGCTAGCCATCGGTGAAAACTGGACGCTGTGTGTATCGCGGAAGGGGTCTTTTTCCTGGGTTTTGTTGTCACGAGGAGAGGTTTCTAAAAGTTGGCTCGATTTTAACTTGGCACGGTCAACTCTGTTAGCCATAGAGATGAGATAGGTGTTGTTTACCCTCTCCGTCTAAGGCAAATGTTACATATTTCATGCGGTTCAGATTTGTCTTCATCTAATTCCATTATGCACCTCTTCTCTCGTCACGTTCCAGTCACCGTATCTCGTTCCACCACATCCTCCCATCTCACCCTCGGTCTCTACTACTGCCCTGCACCTGGTGCCATCCTCACAGTGCTCCTACTCTAAGAATCTCGTCTATGGTTCTCAGTGTAAGTCTTTGGGTCTCAGTGAGTCTATTAGTCTTTGTGTGAGTCCTTGGGTTCTCCTGTCTCTTCTCAACACGAGCCCAACCCTCTTAGTCTCTCTCCCTTTAGCTTCGTAAGAATACAGTTGACCCCCGTCGAGACTAAATGTTGTTACCAAGCACTCGTTTAATCGGAAATGGCATACAGTGGGGATAGCGGTATTGCAATTGCCGTGAACACCTATCTGCTTTGCTTGCTTCCAAAGTGCGTTTGCACACAACAGCACGGGTTGCATATTTTAATCTGAGTCAACCTAGAGGGGACACGGGCCAGATTCACATTCCACTTAGCACCGGTGCTGTCTCCTGGCAGGAATAGAGCCGCCAGGCTCCCTAGGATCCGTGGTGTGTTGCACTCGCCGCTCTCTATGCAGTCACGACCCACGCTACACAAGACAAAGACCCCCGTATAGCCTTTAGAAGATTGTAGAGGCAAGTTCCGTTAGCGAGCACTTATGAAGGTCGACACGGCACATGAGGCGGTGGGTGACCAGCACCACACCCGGCCGCCTTTATCTCCCTAGTGGCAATGTTTACCCACCGCACCAGGTACTCCATTTGAGGCTGAGTCGACGTAGGGGAGTCCCAGAACCGGTTCAGAAAATCGTGACTGGTGTTGGCCGTGAGCGGGATTCTAGCTCGGGTGGCCAGATTTGTAGCCCAGCGCGCTAACCACTGAGCCACGCTACACACAAGACAAAGACAAAGATCCCCCGTGCGCTACAGACACACACATTTACAGGCACAACCAAGTGCAGTCACAAGAGGATTTTCCTGGCATGCAACAGAGTGGGCGGGTGTCTGTGGTGCCCACAGCTGGGCAGTTTGATTGCCGCAAGCTCCGGGTGCCAGTGCGGGACCCTTATGGTGGCAGCTCAGCCCACTGAGCCGACCAGCTGTCTCGCTCTTGTGTCTGAACATGGGCTTATAGTTCAGCATGAATACGATACGCTTATTTTACTCGGATAAACAACTTAAGCGCATCCATATTATCAGCTCGTACACAGATGACCCCCTCCCCCAGTCGCAGAAAAGACTGAAATTAGCTGCAATTTTCAAGCAACTGAATCTCTACCGAATGTGGATGTGTAATGCACACAAATCAGAAGAATAACAACAAAGAAAATGCAAATGAAAAGAAACATGTTCTAAAAAAAACAAGCTTCTGTTTACGGGGGACTGATTCCAAAACGTGGTATTTAAATGAGCTTCGACTTTGTTCTACTGGGAGGTTTAAAGAAAGTATGCATGAAAATGAAATGAGAATATATGGTTTATAATTTTAGTATTTTACGAAGCGCATATGATTTGTTTATTTTTATCAGAAGATAATACCAGCACAGAAATTAACACCGGATTAATCCAAGTTGACAGCTTGTTAGGCCCATCCAATTCACATATATATGTAATAATATACACTTCGTACCGTATTGGTACAGGCTTATTTATGAATATGCGGCTGTACAAATGTATTAGAGTGCCACTAAAAATCCAAGTTTGTTATTTTGAAGGTCACGCCTGCTTGTTTTACTCATTGGCCCGTTAAACTGAGTTTAGAGACAATTGCTCAAAATTGACTTGGTTACACAGCGGAGTTGAAAATGCATTAGTCGATAGGCATAATGCAGAATATAGGTCGGCTTTCAGAGAAACCTGTAAACGATAACAGATTAGAATAACATTTCCAGCCGTTGACTTTTACAGAAAATAACAAATTGTGTAAGTGTGTGACCCACGAAAACTAAAACGTCGCATTTCCAGCCACACATTGAATTGCACTCTAGTATGTATGTATGTTAATTTGATTCCGTGCAGTCATGCGAAGACCCCATTTCACCAGCTTGCCTCTGTTGCAAGGAAGACCTAGGAAGAAAACTCTTACATCGTAACAATTTAGCATGTGATCAAATCACCAGGCCTAAACGCCATCCCGACGGACCGCGAAAAACGGTGAGCAGAGTTAAGGATTGTGCCGACTTACATCTGGTGCTGTAGTTGGATTTGGGGCTCCGTTGTCAGCAGAGGGCAGTGCAACAAAATCAATTCTTCAATTGCACTATACTACAACGTCTATGCTGCTCGCCTTCACCAACCTGCACTGATGAGCATGGCAAAGGATGGTCAAATAACCGTCCCAAATCGCTCAGTGTGGTGGAGGCCGAGATCCAGCAGTAGATCGATTTAAAGGCCCTGGCGTGCACGAAACTAAAAAAACAAACCACGGCGAGCGAGCGAGTGAAGAGCCCTGGAGCGTTGTTTGACGATGGCCAAGGTGTGTGTGTGTGTGTATTTTCTCTCCCACAGGACGTCGGCTGTCTGGCCAGCCAGGCCATGCTGCTGGGAATTCTTCTGAAGCGGGAGGGGGGTGCATTCATCACCGGAGAAGGTAAAGGCATCGCTGTTGGGCAGGTTTACTGCCAGCCGGAATGCCCAGGCCCTCTTCCACAGGTCACCGATCTCCATGGGTCGGCCCTCTCCACGGGTCGCCCCTCTCTCCGTAGGTCACCCCGCCCGCGGCAGGTGTTGCAGCTCGCATCGCGGCCTAGCGGGTGGAATAATGAACGGCGGTGTCGTACAATTAAAGTGAACGGACGTACCATCGTGCCGAAAGAAGCGAGCAGGGTGGCGCAGCTGTAACATCTGCGCCTCACAGAAAGAATGGTCTTGCCCGAGCAGGTTCGATCCCCGCCTTGGGGGCCTTTCTGTGTGGAGTTTGCGTGTTCTCCCACTGTTCTGCGTGGGTTTCCTCCGGGCTCTCCGGTTTTCTCCCACAACTTAAAAAATGCTCATTAATGAACTGACCGATAACATCCTAATATATAGGAAGCAGTGTGTGGCAATATGGCGCCGGCAAACTGCCTGGCTGCCTCCTCCGCCTCTCTGTGCTTTCCTCGCGCCTCTGAGTCGTTCTCTCGTCGAATGGGTACCTTCGACAGTGAATGAATATGTGCGCGTTCTAAATGTAAATTTATTTAATAATTAATTATCATCGGTGCGTGCTACCTGCTGCGTTCAGGGTCAGAAACGCGGTCACGGGCATCAGCAGAGATTGAACGCAACGCAAGCGTGTGCCGAGAGAAGCAGAGCGATGCGTGCTTGGAATTACACCGATAGACGGGGGAACGAATGGATTAGAGAACACGCGAAGGTTTTAACGCCGTTCCCACTTGGCTTTAGTGGGTTTGGGCAGGACGCGTTGCAAGACGGGGGTTGGTGGCCGATGGTCAAGAATTGTGACGGGAGTGGCAACACAACTGAGAGGGCGGCCATCGAGCGATGGAGATCTTTATTCTTTTCAATTCTTTGAAGCGTGATGGTTATATGGCAGTTTCCCATTTCTTTGCACAGTTCTTTGCAATGGAGATGGAACGAGGACACCGGCAAGTGTACAGGTGCTTGCTGGATCATAGCGGCGTGACAGCACGCAATACTAACAGGGCTTGGTGAGGGAAGGACCTTTATCCAGCAGTGAATTGATCACAACGTGTAACCGGATGTACCTTGTGTAGGTGAGATGGAGGAGGTGGAGGTGGGGCGAAGCACTGACGGTGGCTTGCAGCAGCAAATAGAATTGATTCCAATCGCGTTGCTGGTACCAACCTGAAGCGGTGTGCAGTGTAGTTGGCCATGAGCGGCTTTTGTAAACAGTGCTTAGAACAGCGCGCGGTCTTTGTGTGATTTTGATGATCCTCTGGTGCACGTAAACCATGCGCAGTTATTGCTTCTAATTGTGCATATATACGATGAGCGGAACATTTTCAGAGCGGCGCACAATAAGTGCGTACTGGATTTGCAAGCTCACTCTGTTATTTTCATTGTAGACATTGTGTGGGTAGTGCCTAAAGATGGTGCCCTGAAGTGGGCTGTGTGCTAGGTTGGTACAACCTGTTTCAGTGTTCTCAAAAGATCGAGGCCGCTCTTGCTCTGCACATACAAATCTCATTAACCCTACGTACGCATTGAATCCGTTCGCGTAAACACGCATATGGTTATGTCCCTTGACAGTGAAAAGTCTTTAAAGTAGCCGTCCAAAGACACGTTTTACATGGAAGGTGGGTACTGAAAGGACAGGCTTGCAGTGAATGCAGGAAAGATTATGGCGATGGTCGGAGGTCAGGGGGTAGGAGATGCGGAAGATACGGGCGCGTGGCCGTGCGGCGTGTGCGGCAAAGATGTTGGGACGAACTCGCTCCGACGGGCCCCACTTCCCCCCCCCTCCCCTCTGGGGACAGGACGGATTGGGGCTTCTCAGATCCTTGTTCCTGATGAAGCTCATTGCAACTATCAGCGAAACGTCGTACCTTCATTATAGGTGTTGTTGACTCGCTAAAAGTGGGTTAACGACACTTATATACTTTTATACGTGACCTAACTCATAAAAAAGAGCTCGGCTGGGGTGGTTTGGGGGGTGAGTGGGGCAGAAGGTGGAGGACGATCGGGTGAAGAGCTCTGCTCTTTGATGGAGTAGGTGGTGGGACGAGGCCCAGGGGGAGAGCCAGGGGGAACCCGGGTGGAGGAGGTTGAGGATAACGTGAGGATGGCCAGGGTCCAGATGGAGGTGGAGGAACGGGATTTGTGGGGGGGGGGGGGCAACCGGGCAACCCAGGTAAACGCGGATAACTGTCATTAAACCGGTTGTACGTGTTTAAAAAAATATTTTTCTACGACAGATTGTCCACTGGTTCGGTTCACTCGGAATAATCTATGCAATTCTCTCAGACCTTACAAGCACAATATGATGTGCAGTTAACCGTGCCGCTCTTACGTAATTGCTCACTACTATTCACACATGGCATCATCAACATCATCAGACCTGGTCTAACCACTTCTGGATGCAAGGCTATTCATTCCTCACGGTCTCGTGACGACACACTCCTCCTTGCTTCAGTCATGATGTAGGTTTGTACGACTCGATTGTATGTTGCGTCTGCACATGAGCAGCTCCCATCGTTGCAGCGTTGCCGTGGTTGTCCTTTCAGGCATTTTTCTTTCCTTTGGCGCTCGTTCTCTCCAGTCTTGTCCATAGTCACCTCTAGCGATGTGTCTTGCCCAAGCCCGCTTTTCTTAACCATAAAGACTGATATTCATGTGTTCCGTCATCCATATTTTCCTTTCTCCGTTTTGAAGTGCAAATTTAAGTCTGTGTCTTTTTGCATGTTTCAGCTTTTGTTTCACACGTTCAAACGAATAAACAGAAAAAGAACATGCCATGGCAGCTATACACGCACATACGGCCTTAAATTGGAGTGCTGCGCATTGCGCGGATCGCTTTTATTTTTATGCCCGATGCATCTCTTATATTTTATTTTTTTAGTTTCTCCCCCGCCCCCCCCACCCACCCACCCCTGAGAGCTTGCAGCAAAATTTTCATGTTTCATTACGCCCATAATACCGCAGCACGCTGGCACGTGAATGCCTCGTTTATCAGCCGTGCCAGCCCGCTCCGCGCTAATTGAAAAAAAGTGCTGGTATATCGCGGAGCCCGACGGCTCACGGAGTTTGATTTATGTGGCTCTCTGAGGCGTGGCGCTCGGAGCAGATGAACTCTGGAGCCGCGCCGCTGTCGCCGCCACCGAGGCCCTAATGGCGACGCGCGGCGTCCGCCTTCCCTGTCTCTGTATCCGACGCAGGCACGGTGTTGGATCACTTGGAAAGAATCTACCGCGCAGCCGGCAGTCGCAAACTCTGGTCAGTGGAATTCCTCTAGGTGCCCTGCGTCTCGGCGGGGGGGGTGTAAGAGCTGTGTGTGTAGTGGAAGACGGGTGAGCGGTTTTTTTTTTGTGGCAGCTGTGTTTATCCCACATGAGAAGAAAATGTTCCCGTTTTGCTCATCTTGTTTCAATCTAGCGGAAAAAAAAATGATCGAGATTAATTATTTTTTCCGGTGTGGAGTTTCTATGTTCCTCCCCCTGTGTATGCGTGGGTTTTCGCTGGGTACTCCGGTTTTCTCCCACAGACCGATCAAATGCTGCTGCCTAGGTTGTTTGGCCTGATTAAATTGCCCCCGGTGCCATGCAATCGACCCGCGTCCCATCTTGGGTATAGCCCTGCCTTGGGCTATTCCCAAGTTAACTTTGCCATGCAGTGGGGTGGGGGGAAAGGACATTGCACAAGAGTTTTATATCCCAACAGAATTCCCCGGGATTAATTTTTTTAATTGAATTCGCTTGGCAAATGGGCACAAAGTATAGAGTAATTTGGTGTCGGCAGTGCAAAGGTGAAAAAGTGGAGTTGCGTGTGCCGTTGTTTGCGCTGGCGTTAACGAGCCAGCTGGGGTTTTTTACATGAGACTGGCATCGCGAGCTCAAGCGGCGATGTCAAACCGCCCACGAAAAATACGTGATATACACGGAAACTCAACTGAGCCTTCACATAAACAAGCAATATAGAATCGTAATGGTGCTTTCCTTTGTCAATGTATTGACTTCATTAAATAGACAATTATAGTAAAAAAATAAACCATTATAAATGTTGAGGGATGACGCGTAAATTGGCAATGAAGATGTCTGGGTGATATAATGACACGTCTTCCCTATTGTACTTTATTGACATTTTAAAGTGATATACTTATTTGCCAAAGGTACAGCTAAAATAAAAATTAGGCAACTAAATGAGAGCTATCAAATCTATTTCACGACTTGAACCGACCGTTAAAGTTGGCACAGCTTGCTAGTCCACAAAGTCTAAGCTAATTCCATCATACGTCATAACTTGACAAACTCAGCCCAATGGAAACATCTGTCCAATCACACGGGCCCGCGTGTTATTTTTCACCAACGCTTCATGGGCGATTAATTAAGACATTGAAGGCATAATGTGCATGTTTGATCGATACGGACTATGTCCGGCAGGTGGGCTTTACGTTGTAGGAAATACTACGGCTCGTAAAGTCAGAATTGACGTCATAAGTAAGCAGCGCGGTAAATTGTACCCCCTGGGTGGATCGCTTGTAACGCTGCGTGACTGCGCGCGGCACTGTTCCCTGCGATTTTTCGACGCCGCGTGTTTTGTCAGTTGCACGCTGCGCGGTGTGGGTTTCTCATTTGCTCCGACCGCTTGTCGGCACGCCACTCCTTGCCCTAACGCACCATTAACCCAGAATGCACAGGCTCGGCGAGACGGGCTCGAGGCTCTCCGGAGGCTCGCCGAGAGCCGGAGCGAGCGCCGCATCGAGGACGCGTTCGCACCCGGGGGTGACGCACGCGAGTCGGAATGCAAACTCCCACTCGGCGGTTCGTAACGGCACGTGACTTTTTCACGAGGCGGCCCTCTCGTTAAGCTTACGTTTCCAAAATGGGGGGGAGGTAGGGATGAGTAGATTTTACTACCTCGCAAAATCCACGGCGAGTTTTTGCATCCCTCTAGATGAGCGTGTCGCCAAAATTTCCACGATAGAAAATTTCCGCTGTGGACAAAAGGTGACTGCGAGCTTCACTGCTGCCCGAGCTATGAAATCGAGCCCACTGGCATCCTTGTCACGTGACCATCCACCGGGTGGGAGAAGTGCGACTAGTGGGGTTCGTGGAATGCCGTGAGCCTCGTGTCACGGTGTCGCACGGAGGAATGCACGGCCCGGGTGGCAAGGGAGGCGGAGATTTTTATCGCGCAGATTTTGCGGCAGTGTTTACTTCCATTGCACGTGGCGTTGTGGGTTAACTCGGAAAACGCCCGACGTTTCTCACTTGCCAGTCAAGTGACAGTGAGCGAACAAGATTAATATCAAAATATATTGAAACATTTAAAAAATACCCAAATATTAAATGCAGTGGTAAGTGGTGCATTAAACAAGTAACACTAAGTATGAAAGTCAGTACATTATTTGTAAAAGACGTAACGGCGTACAATAAAACGCAAAAGTAAAGCCCCCTCTCTCGCCGCCTGCACCTTCCGAGCGACAGCACTTGGCAGCGGCTGGCACTGTAGTGTGAATCGCATGGGCGTGCTGTGGTTGTGGCAGGTGTGTGCTTCGACAGACGGCCTCCCTGACTCAGCGGTATGCTGGAGCCATTGCCCCAGCACTCACGACTATCCTGGTGGAGGGCAAACAGGTACTGGGACGGCCATGCAGCCGGCTGTGTGCGCCGCATCCTCCTCCTCCTCGTCCCAGCCCACCCCACGGCCTCTCCGGCCCGCGCCCCGTACCGTCCTCCCGCATAACCCACTCAGCCTCTGAGCTGACCGATCGCAAAGTGGCCTTGCAGGTGTGAAAGTGAGACTTTTCGGGGGTCCGCGTCCAGTTGCGCTTGCCTGCTTGTTCCTCCGGGGCTAAACGTCGTCCCGTGTTCCCCCCCAGCTCCAAGCAGCTGGATGCGCGGTCACGGACCCGTACGAACAAGGCGGTGCATGACTTTGCTTAATCTCTCGACTTGGTAATTTTTGCTTCGGGGATTCTGGTTAAGAGGAATGCCTTTGGGAAGGTTGCAAAAATTAGTGAAGGCCTCTCCCCATTTCGCAGTGACCCGTAATTATGTAATTTATCATCCGCTGGTCATAGCTCGACGTGCTTCAATAGTCTCAAAAAATCAAGTCTCACTTTGGTGCTCACGCGGCCACTTTGCAAATATATAAGTGAAGAAACAAAGTGCTCCTAACCCCACCAGTAGTAAGTAGGAATGTGTTTTTTTCTCCCTCCCCTTTGCAGTGCCCAGCAAAGCAACCTCCCTGTTATGTATACTTTGATGCTCTAACTTTCAGGCGGAGACTGGTGGACTCAAACATCGTACCATGTTTGTGGCCACTGACAAGAGCAGTCGGTGGTCAACCCGCTTTGCCGTGTCGTGTCGTGTGCCCGTGCCGTTACCCTTGCCCTCTGCCCCAACCCCGAGTGCCGCTTGTGTACCGACTGCCTCCAGCCTTACGCAACAATGTGGCAAGAAGCGCCCATCGTCCTTAGACCGCGATTCCTTCCCGTTCAAAAGTGTTAATTCCACACCGTCGTAGTCCTTCTGTTGCTCAAGAGATGGTGGAGGTTATTCGTTGTGTATGGGCAGCAAACTGAATTGTTGGATTCCTTCGATACACGCGTGATGTTTGAAAGCGAGGAAACTAAATATAGACGCTTACAACATTGGTGAGGCGCATTGACGTGTTGAGGCTGAAGTGCAAGGCGACCTCTCTTTTTAGTTCTTGGCATAGAACAGTGGCTCATGTTGAGAGTTAAAGTTCAGGAACATCGGGAAAGTTTTGGTGTTCATCTTTTAATGACGGTTGTTTGAATCGACCCTTTCAGTGTTCGCTATCCGGTCATTTTGGTGAAGCTCCAAAAATACAGAACCCTTAGCTCCGAAGTTATTTGAAAAAGCAAAAAAAATCCTGCATCTCTTAGTCAAGTCTCTCAATCCATGCCCGCTTTTCAAACAAAGAGCATCCTAATTAAGGGTTGTGCTTTATAAATATTAAATATATTAAAAAAACTAATAACAGTGTAAACAAAACATTGGCATAGCTGTTTGGCATAGCTTAGTCTTTTTATTTATTTATTATGGATGCCGAGCACAGACCAAATATTCCTGCACTATTGACTAACCATAACCTACCGGAGAGGTAGAAAATACTTGCTCCACCTCAGATATGACCAAACGTCTTTTGACAACCCGACAGTTCCCAGGCGGAAAGCGAAGTGGAATGCGGATTTAGGACGATCGGCGTTTCCGCCGGCCATTGTTGGCGGCTGGTGGCTCCCGGCTCCCGGCTGGCGGCTGGCAGCAAGGACCGATATCGTGTGCCCCGCCACTCGCACGTGCTTGTTTTTCCCAGTGTGCATTTGCTGCATGTGCGCTCCCTCTCCCACGTTTCTCGTCCATGTCACCAGGTCTGTTGTGCGGCTCACTGCAAGCCTGTTAGATAAGGTTGTGGACAGCCTTGCCCCGTCCATTACTAACGTCCTAGTGCATAGCAAACAGGTGAGTTTGGCCTAATTTGTTTCTTGACAGCGACACGTAAAGAAAATTTATAAAATTTGATTAAAAGGTACTGACCTTGGATATACGATACGGTACCGTAATCATATTTACAATGGTATGTTGGCGACAGTTCGGTTATACGCCACTTTAAGTCCGGGACATATCAAGTGTCGTCATGTGATGAAATGTCACGTGCATTATGAATGTCGTGATGGCCAGTTTCCTGATTAAATTTATATGGGATGCATTACAATTTTTATTAAATCTTTGGGGCGCACGTTATTCAAACAGCCTAGAGAAATCTGCGCTGGCTAATTTTGCCTTCACGGAGTTTGAATTGATTTCCGCAGGTCAATAATAGGCCATAGCCTCACAAATTTCAGCCTATGTGGCTTCCTCCTCTTGACAATTTTCAAGACAACCAAATACCACGGGTACCTCATGCGTTATGCACATACTCGTAATTACCTTTACGAAATTGAAAATCCAGTTTCGGTGGTCATTAGTGTGATATATTTTCTACACATTTATAAAAACTATATGGATTTACAAAACTTAAATTGCAAGCCATGTTATCTTTTAGTCAATGGAAACTTTTGTCCATACGATTGCAATAACAACATTTTGCACATAATGAAAAATGCATCATTTTTTATCCTTAAGACAAAAAACTGTCTTTTGACAGTTCAGCAGAAGTGCCATAACAGCCTTCATTAGTCTTGCCTGGCTTTTAGCTCACAACATAAGCAGCTTTGTGTGCACGATAGCATCATTTACTTCCACACCGATTCAATGTATGCATCCTTGCCTAATCAGAGCTAAACCACATTTGGCATCCTCAAAGCAAATTCTGTGGGCTATTTTAGACAGAATCATGCCATCTGCATCTGGGTTTACCAATACCCGATTTAATTACACTTTAAGATTACAGTGTTTTATAAGGAGCGATTTTGGTCTGTACTATAACCTTTGAAAATGCTAACCATATTTTCCTCAGTGCTGTAAATCTCATAACTGTGACGTTACTCGTTTCTTGTCTGATCTGGAAATTGGATCCACTGTGGTATCTAAAGAATTGAGGTTGAAAATGATATAACATTCTACCCTGAGCCCAATATGCCATTGTAAAAATACTGCAGTCTTGTGGTTTACCGTGTTGAATTTGGAAGGGAATTAAAGTTAAACCTTTTTTGAAATCATGCGGTTAGCCTAAAACCTTTACCTTGTAACTTTAATGCCAAAGTTAATGGAAAAAAATCACTAAATGTACATTGCGTAAACGTACCAAACTAGACATTTTACTCCTTTACTATGTATCAATTTTGATGGAGTCTATACATCTTGAAAGTAGAATTTCCATTACCAAGAGAATAGTTACGTGCACGTCCACCATATCAGTTGGTTACAAAGTTCACAACTCCCGTGTGCAACACTGTAGTACGCAAAGATCCGTGCTAAAACCACATTTTCGTGGTGCGTAATTGGGGAAAGCTTTAGTAACGTCAGTCGACAAAGCTAAGCATTCCGTTTGGACGCTCGGAATTACACGCGCATCTAACCGCAATGCTCAGTTGCGTTGTTTAGCGGCGTAAAATTGAAACGCAAATTTGCGTTATTTGAAACTAATGAAGCTTGCTGGCTGGTACTAATGCTCTTGCTGAGATGAAAGGCTGTGCTGTGGGCTGTTCAACATCTGCATTCATAGTGCTTGTGTGGAAATAGGACATTTTTGTTGATATATTGAATAAATACACCACCAATAACCCAATTTTAACAAAAATCCGTTGGTGGTTGTCAACTTCCACAGAGGCCAGATGCAATTTACCGAGATTGTATTTTTTTTTCCTTCAAACCCGTTATTAATTGTGCGGATTTTTGTCGGTAATTAAGCACGAGTGTGAACGTTAATGACAAACTGCCGGTGGGAAGTGTCTCACTTCAGCTATGGGCCCAAACGGCCATAGCTGAAGGAGTCTGTGGAGTTGAATCACCCCTGGTGTTGACAGCAGCACGAGGAAATCTGCCTCATTTCGATCTGTACCACGGTGGATGCAGCGTCTTCGTAATCCAGTCCCCTCTTGATTTCACATTCCAATTAATTTTGTGTTTAATTTTTACATGCACATATATGATTTTATACATAACCTACATGCGTGTTTTTTCTACATGTAATCACTATGTATTTGATGTAGGTTTTCACGGCTCGATTCATGATGGTTGCTTTTGAAAGCTGTTCTTTCGAGATATCCGTGTCGAGCGCTCTCCCTCTCTCTTCGCGACGTTTTGCCTCCCACGTTGGAGGCATCTTCTTCACACTTAACGCCTGAATATGCCTCCAACATGGAGGCGAAACGTCGCGAGGGCGAGAGAGTGCTCGAGACGGCTATCCCGAAAGAACTGCTTTGAAAAGCAACCATCATGTAATCGCTATGACGCTCTGCAGCACCAGCTCTGTTTACCGCACTGAGGCCATGTGAAGTGGTAAAGGCATTCTCTGACAGGGTATCCCTGTACATAACCACTAGGTAGTTTCCAACACGACGAGTGGTGGCAATAAGTGTCACAGTATGTGAAAGAGTACCAAGTAATTTTTCGAGCTTGGATTCATCTACAAGCAGCCAACGCGAAACACCGATTTATTAATTATTATGTTACCCGTCTATACGGCATGATTTTAATCGAGCTATGAACCCGGAGCTCTGAATTTGATTCCAGGCCACAGCTAACAACAGTTGGTGAGTGATCACTGAAAAGGACCTGGGTTCATCACTAATCAGCACGGACGAGCAGATGATCAAATAAACCCCATGACCGGCACAGCATGGGGAAGACTCTGTCCAGCAGTGCATTGACGAATGGCTGTAAATATACATGAAGGTAGAGGTTAGAGTTTGCTATATAAAATCACAGTCCAACTCGCCACTGCCAGACGGAATTGCAAGACTCGCAATATCCCCAAAAAAAAAAATCATATCCCGAGATGAAATGTAGCTTGGAATGACAAACTAGGGAAAAAAAGCTTGATATGTTCACTTTTTAAGTTAGCACTTTGAGAGTTTGGTAAGTTTCGCTCTGGAGAAATGTGCTGCTTATGGTCATGCATGGATACTGTGTCGCATTCACAATGAAATAGAAGTTTCACGTTTCTATAAACGTGCACATTAGCGGCCGCTATTCACGTCACGACAAAGCTAGAAATATGATGTCGTTAATGATGCGTTTAGCATGGAGCCTTCCAAAGGAATCCAACTGAATTAATGAAGGCATTTTTCGTCACACATTGATACGCTGAACTGTAGACCTCTCTCACAGGAACTAAGTACACAAAACAGCAGTCCCACATGATTAAAATACATTCTGGAAATATTCGTTATGCCTGAGGAAATCTTTAGCGGGTCACCCTGAAAAGAATGTGTTAGGATACTTCAGAGACGTGCACAATTGGATGATGTTGTTGTTTAATCTTAAGTTTTGGAGCCCTTTATCATACAAGTATGTAGCCAATAAGTTAGGTTAGCACTTTGTACACATGGCAATCGCGGCCCTTGTGCAGCGCTTTGTGACCCTCGGGTGAAAAGCGCTCTATAAATGATATTATTATTATTAGTGTGGGAAGTTACCAACATTCAAAAACAAGGCCAGAATTTGCCTCAAGTTGCATTACAACTGTGTTGGCATCATGTCATGAG
>JAZEWU010000021.1:6179528-6194770 GCA_036362915.1 Geotria australis
CTCACTCGCGCACCGTGATGTTGCCCGTCGCCCGCCCGCCCGCCGGCTCGTCAGGTGACCTTGGGCACGTTCGGCCACGAGGAGGTGATCATCTCTAACCCGCTGTCGCCGTCGGTGATCAAGCGGCTGCTGTACGACGCGTGCCGCCACCTGGACCCGCGCGAGGCCGTGCTGCAGCAGGAGCTGGTGATCCACATCGGCTGGCTCATCTCCAACTCTCCGCAGCTCTTCCGCGGCATGCTCAAGCTGCGCATCGGGTGGGTTGCCGCACGCGCGTGGGTTGCCGTTGGTTCGGAGGCGCGGAGCCTGGCTCAGTCAGTTTGTTGTGAGTCGGTAAAGAGGTGACTTTAAAAAAAAAAAATTGAAGGTTGTGGGGGACTGTGTTAGGCGTAAAAGGGTCGCGGTGAACCGGAGCCTGTCCAGGCAGACGCAGACGCAGGGCGCAAGGCAGGACTATACCCAGGATGAAATGCGCCGTTCTGCCGCCCACTCGACCCAGCGTTCGTTTTTTATTCACCGATGTTTGGGAGTGAATCGAAATCGCCAAGCGGAACGATGGCAGTGGCTCCACACACAAAAAAACTGAGACGGAGGTAATGAGGCTGAAGAAAACGCAAGGTCAGATTCTTGTTGTTATTGGAGACCGCAGTGGACTGAGTTGGCCCAAAATGGTACTTAGCTATAAATGTCTATGCAAAGATTTACTGAGTTCACTCGTTGACTGGCCGGATAATATTATGATTTGGGGGTGAGTTGTACACTCTTAAATCCAACATCAAGCGTGGCCTAAATGACCAATGGTTTTCATCGACTAGACAAAAAGTCTACAGGTTTTTGTCGACTATACGAAGACTGTACTGATGTAGGTTTTCATGGCTCGATTCATGATGGTTGCTCTTCAAAGCTGTGTTTTCAGGATAGTCTTGTCGAGCACCTTCTCTCCCTCGTGACATTTTGCCCACTACAGAAGCTGCCTCCAACGTGGGAGGCGAAACTATACTAACACTCCGAGTAAAATGATTTAAAAAAAGCTGAATGAATTAACACTGCCTCGCTCGCAGCAAACTGGCACAGCAAGCAAAGCACTTTTGCAGCTCGTGATTAATACTTAATTTGTCGAGGTCATGGGCGGGAGCGGAGCACTGACTGCCTGAGGTGAGGATTGCACAATAGTCTCTCGCTTCATCTCCGTCGGTATCAGCATTGTCGTTACGGCGATCGCTAGCTCTTCCTGCGGATTCCTTGATGTCTGCGTTAGGCCGATGCGGGATTGGCAGCGTTTCCCGCATCGATAACACCGCCACAAGGATGGGAGCAGGCGGCGTTGTTTTGATGCTTTTCAACGTACGGCGCAATCTGCTAAGCCTGTTTGCCTGCAAGCTTTGGCCATTATCTCAGACCTTCACGATGCCTGCATAACATTGTCTACTATCCTTACGATAATAATAACATATTACATTTATGTAGAATCTTTCACTCGAGGTCCTAAGGCGCTGGAGGAAACTGTTGTGAGGTGGCCGGTGCCGACCCGCAAAATACTACGTCCTATTTACTGAGTGTATTTTAGTTGCGGGAGGAAACCGGAAAAACTGTCAGGAAACCCTCGTAGAACACGGGAGGAACACATAAACTCCGCACAGAAAGGCGTCCGATGCGGGAGGCAAACTGCCTCGGGCAGTACCTGTGAGGTGCAAATGTTATTTCTGCGCCACCCTTGGAATTTTCCATGGGCAAGTTGTCTGTGCAGACATGCAAAATCGCAAAAACATGCTGTGAAATTATATTGCCTTTTATTAACACTGGCGTGCACCGTATGCATTTTCTTACGCGACAGAAATTTTTGATGGTATGCTAGGCTCTTGCCAATCATGAGGGCAGTTGCGTGTCACTCAGAAGCGCACACCCAGACAGAGCGTCCTGAAGGGAAATTACAAACGTAAACTACAGCGCTTTTAATGCATAGTAAATTACAGCCGTACGAGCTTTGTGTAGCTGCAACCGTTGTCATGATTCAGCGGTGTTCTTTGTTATAGTTTAATCGGCTACATACGAGCTTAAAAGTGAACGCACACTGAACAGATATGCACTGCGGTATCCCCTGATAGATTTCAAAGTTATTTCCTAATTCGGTGTAGGTCATGAAGTTCACTGGTATCGGCCTATTTCCTCATGTTGACATTTGTAAACTAGTTTTTCTATACGCAAAATGAAAAAGGGAATAATAATAATAATAATAACCATCATCATCATCACCACCATCATAACGGAAATGTACAATTGTCAGTGGGAGTTATCATTGTGTCTTGAAGTGCAAACACGCGAAATCAAATTACCATCGCGAGTTAACTGCTGTTGGAAATTCTCACGATGTAGAAACTTTCCTCGACTGTCGATCACGGTGGCAGTAAAAACCAGGTCCCGTATTGACACGCCGATGTATTAAACCCCTGCAGAAATACCCAGCGGAGCCATTCCCGACGTAGAGGAGGAATTGAACATTTTAGTTTATATTTTTATTGCGGCAATAAATGGCTTTTATTTCATCCCCTGGTCTCAGCAGCACACAGCCTAAATCCTGCACTAAATCTTATCACGGAAAGTAGCTTGTGTAATGCAATCTTATCTCTGAGGTCCACGTTAATTTGCAGCCCACGATCGTCGCAAGGACCGCACCCTTTGGAGGACTCTTCCTCGAATCGGTGTACGCTCTTGCCAGGACAAAACGGGTAAAGTAGCCGTGCACAGTCCTCGCCATCCTGCCAATGGTGAGGCAACGGATGTGGTGATGTGCGTGCTCGCAATGCGACGCTCTGTTGGCTGGAAATGTGAATCTTGTAGAGGTAGCTCATGTCCACATCAGAAAAACACACATCGGAGAGCTACGGCATCGCAATCGTATAAAGCCTTCGCATATAGCCATGTGACACTCACCTGCAGGGGTGGCAAGCTGTCGGAAGATGGCAACAAAGCTTTGTGTTATTCACTTGTACCAGTAGATTTTCTCCAGGCACTCTGGCTTCCGGCCTCAAGCCAAATTACGCATTGGTCTTCTGAAAACATTCTTGGGATTCAAGGCAATCACACAGACGGTTGGTGCGGCGTTAGTGTTGGGAGCGTGCTCGGCGCCAACCTGCAAAGTGATCCGTTGTACGATTTGTTGTTTGTATCCACATTTTCCGCAGACACACGCAGTTAGTTCTGGATGCCTTGCAGGTGGATTTAGCAAGCTCGTGTTCAGCCGATGTCCTTGTTATGGCAGCCGTTTGTACCGTAGTAGCTTGGGGAATATGTGATGGACGCCACTGCTGTAACCACGCAGGCTGACGCTGGGAGTAGCCCCATTGGTACCATCAGGTTGGGTCATGCCACTTGCACCGATCCAGTGAGATGTTGTTGAGAAGAGGAGGAGGAGGCAAAATGGAAGGTAAACGTGGTCAGGTGCCTCCCCTAGTTTGACTCGGCCTAAGTAGAAGGAATACATTAGGTACTATATGTAAATAATCACTGGAGAGGCAAAGGTGCTTGGGTATGCTGCTGACACGGTAAGGTTGCGATTCAGTTGTTAACATAGTCATGAATCGAGCGTATCTCTAAAGAGGTCACGTACGCCTCTTAACATGCAACGTAAAGCGTACATAGATTGAAAAACAATTATTCTTGCGCTGGAAACTCGATGATGCGTATGCCGTGAGCGTGAGGATCAATATTAAGCAACGCATTAATCGGATAAACTAATCACATGCGCGCTATGTGTTGCCTAAATAACTGCTAGCAGCACTTAATCCTACGGTCCGCGAAGCTAAATGGGTCATCGTTGCCAATCCATTAAATATTTTTCGGTAATGTTTTTCCGATTCAGTTTTTTTTATTTTTAGTGGGCCACATACAATGGGAAGTTAAAATTTCACCAGACCATACTGAGGCTTTGTAACCGTGAAATAATTTTCACTCAACAGCAATTGGCGTTAATAGTAGTACGTTGTTTTTGCAAAGTAAAAATAATTGTGCATGTAAGTACTTGTTTACGTTCAAATGCCACAGGACCGATCGGTGATTTACGTGTGCTCGCGGTGGCGCGCTATGAATAACGCCTCCTCCACAATCACGTGGAGTTACTTTCATGTTTGAAATTAAAATGCAAATTGAATTGCCTCGACCAGTTGGCTATTACCACCGGGATTGCAGGCAGCTTTGTGTCCGTCTTTAAAACGACAAGGGCATTTTCTGTAATTACAGTTTACCAAAGCAGAGCGTGGTCTATAACCATCCTATTCAATGCTAACCTTATGAATGAGGAAGATGGAGATCTAAAAAAAGGTCATTATTTGCGCCTTTGTTTACACTGTATTATGGCTTTCCATTATTTCCCGGCGATACATTAAAAAAGACTCGCGAAGCCGACGGGTGTGTTGGGATGAGAGTGCGAGCACTCTATGAATGTAAAGTGATGAATGTAAAGTGGCAGAATTCCTACGGTGCGCCGGCCGTGCCTGCACACGGCTGCGATTGGCGCTCGCAGTGATGCATCGTGGGAGCCTGATTGCGCGCGCTGGGGGGAGCGGCATTGTGGCGGTTAGCGGGCCGTGCCGCGCGCCCGGCGACCCGAGCTCGATTCACGCTCGCAGCCAACACTGTCGGCACCGCTGACAAATATCTGAACCGGACCTGGACTCCCTCCTGGGTTTGCTTCTAATTAGTACAGGCATACCTCTTTTAACGAATGTTTCTTTAACAGACAATTAAAAAATATGTGAAATAATACACCCTAGGCATATGGCCAAACATTGTAAGGGGGAACCTCCTAAAAAGTGTCTTGGTATCCAGACTTTCCCAATGAAACAATTCAGTATTCTGTTTATTCAGCCTTTAGCATTTTTAAAAACCAGAGTGTGTGCAAAATAATGGATTATTGATATAATATTTAAATTATTATATTTGGCAATCTCTTCAATAATGGAATCTGAGCTGTATAAGACATTGTCAGCTCATTGTACCAGAAATCAGGATAATTCCCTGCAGGACTTCAGCAACGTAAAACATTAATCACTCTGGAAATGTTATCGCGGCCATTATGACAATTCTAATTTACAGTGCTCCGCACTGTAATATAGCCAATTACGAACACTGCACAGACACTGGCACGGCGTCACCGCACGCGTGCATAGATGGACCGCTCACCCTTGCGGCCAAAGCCCGTCGTTCGCTCTCCGATTCCCCGCCTTGGGCGCCTTTCTGTGTGGAGTGTGTGTGTTCTCCCCCTGTTCTGCCTGTGTTTCCTCCGGGCTCTCCGGTTTCCTCCCACAACTTAAAAAAATACTCACGAATTTATTGACCGATAACATCCTAATATATAGGAAGCAGTGTGTGGCATTATGGCGCCGGGAAACCGCCTGGCTGCCTCCTCCGCCTCTCTGTGCTTTCCTTGCGCCTCTGAGTCGTTCTGTCGTCGAATGAGTACCTTCGACAGTAAATGAATATGTGCGCGTTATAAATGTTAAATTTGTATTATTATTATTGCCACTTCCCCGCCACCGCCGCGTTTGTTGACGCAGCACCGCGACGGGGGGCGCCGGGGCACGCCGGTGTTTTTGCCACGACGCTCGGCGTGACCGGCTTACGAGCCTCCGCCCGCCTGATGGGCAAATTCGTCACGCTCGCTATTCTTCTCCTCCCTCTCCCGTTTCCGCGCCGCGTCTCTGATGGAGCTGCGGCGCAGACGGACGCGCTTCCGCGGCGCAAAGGTTACGGCGGCACGCTGAGTGCCCGTCTTCCTTCTCCGTGTCTCCTCGTGCGCGTCGCACAGGCGGGAGCGCACGCACGGAAAAGACAAAGATCCTCCGTTTAGCCATCGGCGTCGTGTGGCAAGAGTCCTGTTAATGGACACCTATTAAAGGCGGCGCACAAATCTCCCCGGAGCTGACATTCGCGCGTGTCGCCAAGCGCCCGTTTTGGGACGGCTCGACGCTCGGGGAGGCTCAGATGAGCGTTAGGATCCCGGCTGATAACGCTGTGCATCGTTTAGGACCTGTCTAGATGGGTGATGGTGCAGTGCAGGAATAAAATGCATGTGTACAGCCGCTCTGTCAAACCGTTGCTGGATGAGGGAACCCTTCCATGCCACACGGGCCGTTGGGGTTATTTGACCGTACTGCAGCACACTGGTCGGAATGGGTTGAAGGCGGGGAGCGAAAATGTGGCAGCATCGAAGTAGAGTACAATTTTGAGTGTTGCTCCACTGCCCAGGCTCAAACCTGCTTAGCTTCTGAGCTGTGATGAGATCAGGCACATTGTGGCTGATATAGGTTATTTGATTTGATCGTAAAACAAGCACGCGCTTGCAAATACGTACTCGCGCAGCAAACGATCTTTCTCACACACTCGCCCAACAATGACCCAGATATTTTATTTTATCATTCACAAGCGTACACGCGCGCACACACGCGCACACGTGCACACACACACAAATGGCACAATTCGCAAATGCAATTGTCCCAAAGTGCTTTACATCAGCCAACTCCCACTGAGGTTTACAGCCTGCCTAACACAAACCTCTAATAAAGGGAACGGAAATAGCCACAAGATTTGCTAACTGCTCGGTCCCCTCTTGCCCAGTAGCTGCTCGCGCATGTCCATGTTAAAATCTCACTCTGCGTCTCCGCGTTTCCGCCATCCCACTTGACCCCACCGATCCGAACCGCGTCGGTTCGTGGCCCCATTAATCACGCCGACGCGTTACATTTCACCCAGATGAAAAGTTTAGCACGACCGTTGTTTGTTTATTTTTTATGAGCCATTCCCATTCTTGCTAAAGTAACAACAACAGCAGCAGCAGCAGATTGTAAGGTATGATGTTCTGTACGCTCGTCTTAAGAGCAACATTTGTCATCGACGCCCCGGCAGGGACGAACATTAATCAGAGTTAATGTGCCATAAAATTGTCCACATGAGCCAGACACCCACTAAATGTGCTGTATGTACTTCTTCTTCTTCTTCTTTGTGATTCTTCGAAGCACGATGGCTAGCTTCTGATGCAGTGGCTTATTTTTTACCTTCCCCCCCCCCCCCCCCCGTGGCAGCAGTGTATTAACATTCTATGTAATGAAACCTGATAGAGTCGGACATGAGAAAATACGCTTTGATATGCTTCATTGTTCGCGCCTATTACATCCTTTTGCCTCGACAGCATGTGCACGCTTTTTGGCAAGCAAAAACTATTATCTGCTCTGGGCCGGTTTTGTGGATTTTATAATGAAGGTGACCCCTTGACAATAGTGCACTTAGGGTGTTCATTACGCGGTTTCTCCAGCGATCGCAGCGCCTGTTTGCTCGGGATTACGAAGCGACTTGCGCCATGGGGGGCCAAATTGGTCGCGGCTTGGCGAGAGGCATGGTGCGAATGTTCACTTGCACGCACACAAAGCCAAAGATCTCCCGTATAGCCTCAAAAGACTGTAGGGTTATGTGCCGTTAGCGAGTAGCACCTATGAAGGCCAGCACGCCATGTGAGGGGGTGGGTGGCTAGCACTACGCCCGGCCGCATTTGTCTCCGTCGTGGTGATGTTCATCCAACCGCGCCGGGTACTCATTTGAGACTGAGTTGACCTCGGGCAGGGCCAGGGCCGGTTTAGAAAATCGTCACTGGTGTTGGCCGTGAGCGGGAATCAAACTTGGGTCGCCGGGTTCATAGCGCAGCGCACTAACCGCTAGACTACTGCTCCCCACATGCATACGCACGCACGCACTCACTCTCGTGACACAGTCATTATGCGGAGGGCGCACGCATATATCTTTGTGAGGGCATTACTGTCCACACACACACACGGTTATCCAGAACCCAACTTCTAACCGGACATGCTCAGGTCACGGCTGTCTCTACCGCTGTGACCCCCCCGCCCAGCCTCGCTCACGAGTATTAGCCGCGAGAAATAGCGCGTACGTAATAACACGAAATGCATACCGTAGAGATTAGCGATGTACGATTTCACGTCTGGCAGGATTGCCAGACATTCGTAGACATTTAAACGTAATGATGACGTATATATGTTGTACGACCATGGATTATCCAACACCCTAATACGTACTATCGTGTTTATTTTATACACGATAGACAGTGCGACATTTGCATGTTGCATGTATGCAAACAAACCATTAGTTTTATGTTAAAACGAAAACAAAGCTGTGCCAGTGCGTTGTCAGTGGCGCGGACTGCACAAATAACAAATTGTCGAAGATCGTCGAACATTCGAGGCGGATGCAGAAAGTGGAAGTGAAACATTAGCTCTCGCGCTGTGCCGTTGGTGGGATGAATATTAATGCTCGCGCCATGTAAGCGCAACTTAAATGTCAGAGCGCTCATCGTAAAGGTAGAGGCATGGCCTGCACCACGGGGCTCCCGGCTCTCCTGGCAAGACACCGCGCCTCCCCACCCCGTCCCCCGCCCGCCCTCGCCCTTCCACGGGCGCGACATTAATGCGACACGAAAATTCAATATTTTATGACGATTCAGAATTACTGCGTAATTTATGCCCGCGGTGGGAAGGCTTCACGTTATATTTACCCTGAGCGTAATTGGCCCGTGTTTAATCAAGCGGCAGATTTTGCGCGGATGTCACTTAAGCGTTTTCCGCGGACGCCGTTAAACGTGATTGGTGGTCACGGCCGGAGCGCCGAGCAGCGGCCGCGTGTGGCTTCCCTGACAGGACGACGTACAAAGAAAGGCAATGTGAAAACGCCACGTGGGTTGCGTATTAAGCCTACTTGCTGTACTGCCACCGAGTCTGCTTCCCTGCTACTGGATTACGATCGTGCGGGCGTCCCCCATTAAAAAACATAATCCAATTAAAAAAAACCTTCGGATATTTAATATGCGTTATTCTATATCCTTAGCCGTGTATAGCCGCTGTGAAATAAATATAATGCTATTAGCGGTGTCATCACAGACGACCCAATATCTTCATGTCATTGTAGAAGACATTGACGTGGAAAGGTATAAACAGCAAATGGCAGAAATGCATCTCTGTGATGGTTGCATATAAAGCTGTTAATTCACCGTCATTTTACAATATCTATATATCAAGCGGCAGTTGGGGCGTCATTCCATGTTCTTTTAAAGTTCCTACCAGCTGGTCGTGTCACTTGGCAACTCTGCAGAGGAACTCGCCAATCAGCTGTCGGCTGTTCTCTCGGCTCGGAGCTGACCGCATCATCGCCATCTAACGGTGCTTGTGAGATACGCACCTGGCCTAGGCGGCCAGAGCCCGCCGTAAAGGCCAGTAACGTATGATTGCGATGAATATCCTTTGTGTACATTTCTGCATGATGGCAAATGCATGGCCTCCTGCAGACGTGCGCTACAGGACGCGAATTATTTTTTGTGCTTTTTTATTTTCTCCTAGCTTCGACCCTTGATTGGCGTGACAGCCTCGTAATTTGGAACCGTTCGTTACGTTCCTTAACGGAAAGTTTGGTCTTTACGAGACTCCATTCTGTGCAGCGGCGGCGGCGAATGTAAATCGCAAGACCGTGTGCCCCGCGAGGCTGCTCGTGAGAATGTCTTTCAAGAGCCTACGGGCCCTGTGAGCCGCTGTGTCAGCTGTTGTTCCCGGGCAGACTCCGGCTCTTGGCTCTGAGGAGGGAGCAGCCTCATTTATAAAGCTAATGATGTCCCTCAGCACTGTATGCTCTGTCAATAATCGCCTCGGTGCTTCGCCGGTGAATCTGGATGGCGTACAGTTTCCTTGCAGTGTGCAATTTCAGAAACTCATATTTCAGATGTTTCAGCCAGATAGCTCATGAGCACGGCAGAAATGTACTCGTAAATTATCTCTGTTCGTACGGACAATTTTCAGTCTGACGATGCCTCCAACGGGCATTTTTCACGATAATCTTTAATTAAGAGACGTGCTGCGGCGGTTTAGCTTTGCTTCGTGGCTATGAGCAATGAATGAACGCAGTGGATTTACCAAACAGGAGCCCGATCCTGCGTGTGACATCAGGGTACCCTTAATTATCGTGTACCTGGTTTATGGCGCTGGCGTCTTTCTTTAAATATGCAATTAAATCAGAGCGACTGCCCGGATTTTATTATTTTTTTCACCTTCGCTATCTGCAATAAATTCCCAGGGCGCGTCGACACGACGCTTATTCACATTGGGCTGCCTTTAAATGCATTAAATCACCGAGCGAGAAATCCCCACAAGTGAGCTCAAGGTGAGTGTGTCCACCAGGTATTGAACCCAGATAAGGAGCACAAGGCGTTGATGATTGTGGCACAGCCTGCGGGAATGGTTGACGGTACCAACCCTTGAGTTTTAATGCAAGCGCCGTTGCTTTCCATCTCGCGCTTAAAGTTTATTTCTCTCCAGTTCGAGACGGATCGCATTTTTCTATACGTTTCAAGAACCACTTTTGCGCCCGTTATTCGCGGCTCGCATGTTGCATCGTACATATATTTCGCACGGCTCTGCTTTGGTAGCGATGTCGGTTTGTCACGTCTCGACGTATGAGAATTGCACTCCGTAGCGGTTCTTTCGGGATAACCGCGTCGAGTGTTCCCGCTCTCCTTCGCAACGTTTTCGCCTCCCACGTTGGAGGCATCATTCAGATCGCGCGATGATGACTCCAAACCGGGAGGCGATACGTCGTGAAGGAGAGAGAAGGAACGCTCGACACTGCTATCACATAAAGAACAGCTTTGGAGTGCAGTTCTCAGTCCTGCTTGTGTCTTTGCGTCCGGGTTCCACTGCCATCGCCGGGTGAAACGACACGCATCTGATATGCTCTGCGCCTGCTCCAAAGTCGAAGCGGCTCCAAGCGTAGCAGCGTGTAACGAGCAAATTTCCAAGACGGTAAACCTGTCGTTTTCAAATAGCCAGCATTTCAGTCTGTGCCACAACGCGCTGTTTGTGCTTTACTGCCGTGTACTTCCCCGGCGCCTTATGAAGATGACTTACTCTCGTTTACCGTGGTCACAACGAGGCTGTGAATGAGTAAAGATGGAATTTTTACGCGCCGATAGCAGAAAATTAGTTGCAGAATAAATTCTGACAAAGCGGTCTACTGTGGGGAAGTCACTGTTGCTTTCACGTTCATTATGATGAGTGCTGCTTTACACCGAGTGCGCTT
Organism: Geotria australis; assembly: GCA_036362915.1. Taxonomy (NCBI): domain Eukaryota; kingdom Metazoa; phylum Chordata; class Hyperoartia; order Petromyzontiformes; family Geotriidae; genus Geotria; species Geotria australis. Next base: position 6,190,653 of record JAZEWU010000021.1, read on the forward strand.
CGCTCTGCGTACATTTCTATTTGCTGTCTGTGTGTAGTTTTCTATATTGATATATACGATGGCATTTTTCGTCTTTGATTGCTCTCTATAAAGTCTTGAAGTGTTGGTAACTCATCACTTAAATGTGCTGGCGTCTCGGGGGTTATACGGAATCCCGACCAGCGTTTACTTTGAGCCAAATACAAGTCATCGTGTGTAAGACGACCCGACATATACGTAGCATTTGAACTTAACTCGGCCGAATATCAGATAAACTTGGACACATTGATGCACAGCTTTTTCAGATTAATGTTGTGGTTGAAAGGTTTTGGTGGCGGTGATGGTGAATTCGTTTGGCCACCAGAGCTTGATTGCTGGCCGCAGTTGACATCGGTGGCAAGTGATATGTGAACCAGTCAGGGGTCACCCTTTTCACTAACCCGCGCTAGCCATTGTGATAAAGTACGGTCCAGCAATCCATGTTACTGACGTGGTATACGGAGGCATTCATTGGTCGTTTCGTCGAGCAGTGCATCAACTCAGATTAATACCATTATTAAATGAAAAACTTAGCAAGGTCTTACGAGCGAGCACGTTGTGTCAGTTCCGTAATTTATTTATTTTTAGAATCTGCGGTTCCATAGCTTAGCGAAGACTCTTACTATTGTAAACTTGTCTTCTGCGCTCGTATCCAGTAATACGGTTGAAGTGTAACAATCGTGTTATGGTAAAGCCGCGCGGCTCGCCTGCTCGCGGCTCACGGGGGACACTCGGCTCTCGTTTTAACGGACGCTGCGCCACCCCCCTCCTCCGTCGCTCACCGCCACCCTCCGTCTCCGACCCTCCCCGCCCGCGCAGGTGGATAATCCACGCGATGAAGCACGAGCTGAAGGTGCGCGCGGGCGAGCTCCACGGGCAGCACGATCTCTACACGCTGTCGCCGAGCGCCGTCAAGCAACTGCTGCTCGACGTGCTCCAGCCGCAGCAGCACAGCAGGTGCGGCGGCGAGCGAGCGAACCGTGACGGCGGCGGTTAAGTAAAAACCGCGGCCAGCCGCTCGCCCGGCGGAGCCATCGCAGCCGCTCGCCCCGTGGCTCGGTTAGGCGGCGGTTAACGAAACGGAGCTCCGCTGAAGTCGGGCGGCGTCACTGAGCGGGCCTGAAATTTACCCGTGGAAATGTACCGATGTAAGTTTTGACGGCTCGATGGCTGAGGATTGTCCCGAAGAGCTGCTCTTTCCGGATAGCCGTGCCGAGCGTTCCTCCTCTCTCCTTCGCAACGTTTCGCCTCCCGCGTCAGAAGCCTTGTCTCGCGTTATCCCGACGATGCCTTCGACGTAGGAGGTAAAACATCGCGAAGGAGATGGGAGGAACACTCGACACAGCTATCTGGCCTGATAGAACAGCGCTTGAGAGCAATTGTCTTACCCGTGAAAAGTAAGATTTTAACGGGGTTGGGGCAGCAAACGCCGCTAGTCGATGGTTAAGGTTGATGAAGGAGTAACAGCCGGAGGATGGAGCGTGTCCACCGAGGAGATGTGTAGCTCGTGAGCAGGTGCTGGGGTGACGTTACGTCACAGGCTCGTGAGAGATGTCCGCAGCTTCGGGAGGCCTTCACCAGCCAGTTATCGACCATCGAGGGTTATTACCGAGAAAAGTCTCACCGAGACGAATGATTTATTCCGAGAAAGTTTTTTTTTTCCATTGAGTATTTAAGCAATTCCTTGTGGGGGATAGATTCGAGTGCCTGGGAAAAAAATAACACTTGACGATTGTAAACTCCAATTAGGGCAACAATTAACTCGCTGTACTTAATTTGCAGCCTCTTAGCGATCCCCTGCTGACTGAAGGCGGCCCCATGCTGTGTAGGCAAAGGGGTTTGACTATACTTCACCGTCCTGGTTTGTGCAGGTTGCGAGAATACGACGCGTGTCACCAGATTCATAGCGTAGTGCGCCAACTACTGCCCTACTGCGCCACGCTAACAAAACAAACCAATTTTGCAGACTCAAATATTCATCATCCTTATCAGTGCTGTACCCGCTTCATCCTGTACAGGGTCGTGTAGAGGCTGGAACCCACATCTCGGCAGATGCAGGGCGTAAGACAGGGCTATACCCAGGGTGGGACGCCGGTCCATCGCAGGGCACTGGGGCAATTTAGTAGGCGGGCCGATTAGCCTAGACAGCATGTCGTTGGACAGTGGGAGGAATCCGGAGTACCCGGTGAAAGCCGACGTGGACGCAGGGAAAATGTGCGGACTGCACTGAAATCTTACGTAATGGAAGTCACTAACACAACTGTTAGTCTGTTTGACTACGAGACAAAAAAGTGTACTCCATAAGTTGTCCGTATTCAGGCACTATCTTGCTCTGTTTTAAGAAATACGAATGCGTTGGCTGCATCAAGTGCAGGATCTGAAATGTTTGAATCATCGCCGGGTCCACGGTTCGAGTGCCGCCGCGATTGTCGATTCTCACTCGCTCGTCCAAACCCAGGGCCTGGCAGAACAGACGCCACCTGGACGGCTCACTCAATCGCACTCCACCTGGGTTTTACGACCGTGTGTGGCAAGTGATGGAACGAACGCCCGGGGGCATCATGGTGTCTAAGAAGGTTCTTCCTCAGGTGAGAGGATCCCGGTTGTGATGGAGTGGTTTGGAAATAACATCATTCTGTATTGTGCACCAACCTTCAAAGTGGTGGATTACAAGGATACTGCACCACAGCTGGCTATAATATCATAAATGTTTGTTTAATGTGTTGCATACTGCGCGTACACACTACAAAACACAACATTTATTGTGAATTATTCTTGACTTGTATATTTGTATTTATTCGTTCAGCAACCAACTCTGTCCGACATGACCATGTACGAGATGAACTTCTCCCTGCTCGTGGAGGACATCCTGCAGAACATCGTGGAGCCAGAATACCGGCAGATCATCGTCGAGGTACACGCGAACACACACATACATCCGATAGACAAATACAAAGGTCCACCGTATAGCCTTAACAAGTGCTGCTAGTGAGCACCACTGAAGCCTAGACACTTAGCCTTGAGGTTTGTGTGTTATTCTCCCCCCCTGTTATGCGTGAGTCCTCCGGGTTTCTCTGGTTTCCTCCCACAACTTAAAAAAAACACTCAGTAATTAATTGGTTGATAATATTTAGGACGCAGTGTCTGGCGGGTTGGCGCTGGCTAATAATAACAACATATTTTTATAATTTTACATTTATAACGTGCACATATTCATTCACCGTTCTCCCCGTGTGCGTGTGGGTTTTCACCGGGCACTCTGGTTTCCTCCCACAGTCCAAAGGCATGCTGCTGCATAGATTAATTGGCATGTGGATTAAATTGCGCCCGGTGCCCTGTGATGGACCGGCGTCCCGTCCTGGGTATGCCCCTGCCTTGCGCCCTGTGTCTGCCGGGATAGGCTCCGGCACACCGCAACCCTGTACAGGATAAAGCGGTTTCTGATAATGGATGGACGGCTGGTGGTATCTTGTCAATCACACGCCTACTCGCGAATCACGTTGCGCTCCTACGCGCCTTCCCAACCCCTCCGCCGTTCCTCTCGAGCAGCTGCTCATGGTGGTGTCCGTGGTGCTCGAGAGGAACCCCGAGCTGGACTTCCAGGACCCCGTAGACCTGGACGCTCTCGTCAAGGAAGCCGTCGCCAACTTCCAGAGGGACCACAAGAGCGAGGGGCCGCTGGAGAAGAAGGTAGGTTAACACTCACCCCGCTCGCCCAACCCCTTGCATCGTTTCACAAATACGTCACTTTATTAATAAAAATAACTTTACATTTATAACGCGCACATATTCATTCACCGTCGAAGGTACTCATTCGACGAGAGAACGACTCAGAGAGGCAAAGGAGGCAGCCAGGCGGTTTGCCGGCGCCATATTGCCACACACTGCTTCCTATATATTATAATGTTATCGGCCAAATAATTAATTAGTGTTTTTTTTTAAGTAGTGGGAGGAAACCGGAGATTTGCGTCACCTCAACCCACACTTGCGGCGTTATCCATCATCTGTTCGAGCTGTTGACTCAGCCTTTAGCCTCCACCTACCACGCACCCTGCCTCCGAGGTGATATCATGCGAAACCTCAACCCCCCCCCCCCCCCC
>JAZEWU010000021.1:6214580-6225015 GCA_036362915.1 Geotria australis
CCTCGTTCGTTCGTTCGCTCGCTCCGTTGCAAACTCCCTACCTTGGCCGCAAACGCCGCCGCCAAACGGCAGCAATCCGTCGCAGTCTCCCACACGCACACTCACCCCCGTCGCTCACCTCTCGCCTCAAATTGGAATCGAAGGGGAAATGTGTTTTCGCGCGAAGCTCTCCCTTATTTTCTTGTTAATCTCTCTCGCCTCGCGAAGCCACGGGCTGGGGGGTTTGGGGGACGGAGCGAGGCAGGATTATGAGACGGAAACCGTGGCGGCAGCTATCGCCGTTAGACGTTATTCTCCCTGCCTGACCCACCCCGTTCCAGGCGAACACGGCGTAATTATGGAACACAGCCGGGACAGGCTAATTCCTAATCGCTACAACTCGTGGACGAATGCGGTGTCCGTGTTGCCGGTCTCTCCCGTTGTTCCTGCCGTTGTTCCGTTTCGTTCCTCGCTCTCCGAATTACATTACCCACTGTGCCCTGGGCGCCGCGTCGTCGCCGGAAGCGAGAAAATTGCCCTCCCATAAATCTTTCAGATAGCACTGCGCCTGCCTGATTTGGGACAACGGCCCGTGAAAAACGACGCCGAGCAACCTGCATTGTGAAGTCGCTTTAATGTCGCAATCATTGTAACGCCCCGTGTAGTTGCATGTTCCCGTACTTGATGTTCGTGTCGCCATCCACGTGTGACCGTGCCGCTGTATCTAATAACGGAACTGTAAAATATCTGTACCGTCGCAGGGCGCCTGTGAAATTGGAGCCGAGCAGATCATTGGGACCTTCCTGCTGAAATAAATACAATCGAAATGTCACGGCGACATAGGTCGCATGTGTCATGGCAAGGAGCGTTCCATCGCATGTGATTCAATTATAAAGCAAATATTATAACACTGGTTATCATCATCATCATCATCACCACCAGTACCTACTTTATCTTGTATAGGGTCGCAGGGGGCCGGAGCATATCCCTGTAAACACTGGGCGCAAGGCAGGACTGTATCAATGATGAGACAGACGCCAGTCCATTGCAGGGCACTGGGGACAATTTAGTCGGCAGGCAAATTAACCTCGGCAGCAGCAGCAACATGGCTCTATACAGTGCAGCCAGTTGCGACTGGGCTGAGATCGACATCTCGCTAAACCTGCTCAACCTGATCAACCACTTGAATCGCGAGCAGATGCACGGATGTGAATCCAGATCCTCAGCGGTACTCGCTCCGTTCTTTCCAATCGTGGCTGATGGCAGTGGATCGTGGGAGGTGAACTTGTCCAGAGCCTGCGGTACATTAAGTCAGCCTTCTCTGTGTAACTGGGGTGGTTTGTGAAGATCAGCCCTCGAGAAACAAAGGCGGCCGGGCGTGGTGCTAGTTACGCCCATCACCTCTGTTCCGCCGTCTATTTTTGCTAACAGCGCTTGTCCCAATGGTCTACGCTGTTAGAAAAGGCCCCGTGCGTACATAGCTGCCTTTCTGAAAGCTCTACAGTCATGCATTGTGCGGCAAAAATAATATGGTTATGCGAAACCGTTTTCTGTAAGATTTACAAACTATTGACAGAAAACGTCTATACATCTCGGGCAGAATATATCCGTAGCGTATCCCGTAAATTTGCACAAAACTATTAAAAAAAAACCTCTGTTATTTTACGTAACCAAAAAAAACCGCATCGTTAAGCAGCTGCCAGAACATTGTTTTGTTGCAAATGAACAAAAATGTAATGCAATGAAAATTGTCTGTACATTAGGACTAACGGGTACGTGTATGCGCGTGTGCTCATTCTGACGTGGTGCCCGGATCGTTTGCAGCCACTGTACAGGGTGGTCCAGATGTCCTGTGACCCCCCATTTCATCCTCGAGAACGTATTATGTTCTTATACCAACGGGTCTGTAATGTAGTGTAAGCAATATACACATGACTCACATTTTATTAATCTGAAATGAATAAGTAATGGTTATTTAAAAGATAAATGAATGAGCAAAGGACAAAAATGTTAGGGGTTAATTAAATGTGGGTCACAGGACATCTGGACCACCCTGTATACTATTCGGTAACAGCGGCGCTCACCAACACACAGTGGCGCTCATTAACACAGAGCGGCGTTCACTAACACAGCGTTGCTCACTAACACGGGGCATTACGTTTTTCCAACGACACCGGTGGTCAATTGATCAATTCGATTACAAGCGGTTCCTTAAGCACTGACGTAATTTCAACGTCTGTAAATCCATACGGGCAAGCAGAGCCTCATGGCCAATAACACGAGTTCGAGTGTCCGATATGCTTAATTGTTATATCGCCGTGTAAGAAGTGACTTAAATCCATCCATCCATCCGTTGTCAAAGACCGCTTAATCGCGCGCCATGCAAATCGCGGTCTGACAACGCGCGCCGCGCCGCGTGTACGCAGGGGGATAGACTGCGAGCCGTGTAACGCTGCGTCTTAAATAGATCCCCTAATACGCGCGCCTGGCTTGGCGTCACTCACAGCTCAATTAAAGCGCGGATCTATTCCGGTTCGATCGATTCTTCGGCCAAGTCGTTAGCGAGCTCGCAAGGCGCGCTCGCCTCTCGCAGTCTCTGGTTACACGGCTGCCTGTGTGTGTGTGTGTTGGGGAGCGGAGGTGGTGGCATCGAGGTGCACCTAGCCTGGCACAAGCGCCGGTGGTGACCTCACCGCCACTTAGTGGCGAACGGCGGTTGTAGGGGAGTTTGAGCTCAAGACTAAAAGACCCGTCACGGGGCACAGGACACACACAAGACTTATGCCATCAGAAGGGCTAGGTGTGGGGAGCGGTAGCTCAGTTGTTAGCACGCTGGGCTACAAACCTGGCCACCCGAGTTCGAATCCCGCTCACGGCCAACACCAGTGACGATTTTCTGAACCGGTCCTGGGCCTCCCCTAGGTCGACTCAGCCTCAAATGAGTACCTGGCGCGATGTGTAAACATCGCCACTCGGGAGACAAGGGCGGCGGGCCGTGATGCTGGACACCACCCTTTCTTGTGCCGTGCTGGTCTAAATTAGTTCTGGCTAACAGCACTTGCCCCAGCAGTCTATTGAAGGCTATACAGGGGGTCTTCGTATTTGCCTTTGTACTTAACAGTGGCAGAATATCTCATGCTAATAGGGAACTGGCCAAGCAAGACGTTGCGAAAGGGTATTAGAAGTCAGTTAAACGTTTCCTGGAATCAAATGCCATGGGTATTTCACGATACTCGAATGAATAAAAATGACAATGACCGATAAAACAATCTGCTCGTAGCACAAGCCAATTGTTTAACTCATCAGTGGCGTGTCAGCAGTCCATGATGGAATGGCTTGAACCAGTATCGTCATCAATGCTATCCACAAGAATTCAAATAAACGGATGTCAATCTAACATCTCGGGTTTAATCCCATGAATTACCAGATCGACTGCAGGGCAATAGATCTTTTAAAAAGAAAAAGAAGGACAGTTTATTTTAAATTGTCGAACCGCCTTGTCACTCCACTGCTGGATGAAGTTCACACCACTCCGTGTCGGTCATAGTGGTGGTTTGACCATACTTCACCACGCAGATTGGTGCAGAGGGCCGTTTCAGGTATAATTCGCCACTAACGTTAGCCTTGGCCGGGAATCAAACTCAAGCCACCAGGTTAATAGCAGCAGCCTGTAGAATGATTAAGTATATGAATTAAGCGACGCGTATGGTTCCACACGGGCTGCACAGCGGCGCGGTTAGTGACGCTGTCGCCTCGCAGCAAGAAGAACCCGGGTTCGAATCCCGACTCGAGCGCCCTTCTGTGTGGAGTTTTCACGTTCTCCCCGTGTGCGCGTGGGTTTTCTCCCACGATCCAATGACACGCTGCCTGGCTTAATAGCTCTAATAGACTGGCGTCGTATCCGGGGTAGAGCCAACAGTTTTCTACGAACTTGCTCAGCCCTGCCCGCTGGACAACCGTTCAAAAGACCAGCGCCACACAGCTCGGCGGTTCCTTCCACCAGCTTCAATAACAAACTGCCTGACATTCTGGACCGTGGCTTGGTCACCGCCGGCGCTAGCCGCATCTGCTGAGGCAGATGTGACGCATTAAACTCGAGCGAGTGGCCTTGACAGTGACGGGACCATCACGAGCGAAGAGGGGTTGAGACCGGACGCGGCTCCATCATGCCGCACACTGGAAGCGATGTCTTAGATTTGTCTCCAGATATGTGTGACACCGGCTCTGATGGAACGAACGCTCGCACGCTCAACCCTCTATTAAAAGGGGCGACACTCGTCTGTCAAGGTGTGCGTTGGCGTGTCACCCTCTGTGTGTGTGTGTGTGCGCGCGCTAACGGCACTTGACCCTACAGTCTGTTGAGGCTATATGGGGGATCTTTTGTTACGGGACAGATGGGGAGCGGTGGCTCAGCGGTGAGCGCACCGGGCTACAGATCTGGCTCTGACCCGAGTTCGAATCCCGCTCACGGCCAACACCATTGTCGATTTTCTAAACCGGTCATGGGCCTCCCCTAGGTCGACTCAGCCTCAAATGAGTACCGAGTGCTGCCTGTAAACATTGCCACTAGGGAGACAAATGCGGCCGGGCGTGATGCTGGTCACCCACCTCCTCGCGTGCCGTGTCGACCTTCACAGGCGCCTCGCTAATGGGACTTGACCCTACAGCATTTTAAGGCTATACGGGGGGAATCTGTGCGCGCATTTAAGGACCTATCAAACGCATCAAGCGCAAGGTGAATGTGCGCTACGTGGACACATAAGTTGCCACCTGATTCTATTGTTTTCTCTCGATTGTCTCAGTTGATGATGCACTCGTGATTGTGTTAATGTGTGTGTGTGCAGCGTTCACACATTGTGACGCCGTTCGCTGAGTACACAGCGAGTTCTATAAACACACGACGCGCAATTCTGCTAATGCACCGTTAGCCGGGAACATTGAAAATATTTACACGGCTCCATAAACCTGAGGCACGTATCTTGTTAAAAATGTTGATTCGGCTAATCAGAAAAACAATACAAATTTCGATGTTATGGCAAGGCCGCGCGAGTTAACAGACACAGATCTCCAGTATAGCTTTTACAGGCTACAGGGTCAAGTGCCGTTAGCGAGTAGCACGTATAAAGGCCAGGACGCACACGAGGGGGTGAGTGGCCAGCATCACGCCCGGCCACCTTTGTCTCTCTACTGGCGATGATTACACACGGTGACAGGTACTCATTTGAGGCTTAGTCGCCCGAGGGGAGGACCCGTTCAGCAAAATCGTCACTGGTACAGGCTGAGCGAGAATCTAACTCGGGTCGCCAGGCTCTAAGCGCAGCGCGCTAACCGCTTACACCCACCGCTCCCCGCAAGACGCGTTAACGAGACACGCGCAGCGAACAACCCACATACAACCCCTGATAAGAGCCATCGGCCACTAACGCTAATGGGCCACTTAAGAGGCTGCAAATCCTGCAAAATGCGGGCAGCACCAGCACGGCGGAGCACCCAGCACGAACTTCCCGAACACCTAGCACGACCGAGTGACCGAGTGGCCGTACGCACGAATTCACGCACGGACGTGAGCGCCACTTCGGCGTGCGGGGGGGGTGTGTGTGTGTGGTGGGGGGCGTGTGGGGTGCACGGCAGCACAGCCTCCATGAACGTCTCTAAATAGGGCATTGTTCTCAACCGTCTCTCATAAATAATTCAGAGTGAGAGCGAGGGCGAGAGGGGTGAGAGCGCACGAGAGAGTGAGAGAGTGAGGGGGGGGGCTGCGAGCGAGCGCCCCACGCTCGGGTTGCGCTCGGCTTGTAACGTCGGCAGGAGGAGACAGAGGCGGGCCACACGTAGTGGTGGTCCCAGGGATGGACACGCGCGTTGCCCCGCTCACCGAGCGCTAGAGCCGGGCGGCCCCGCTCGGAGGGGGGGGTTGGGTCAAAGCGAGCAACCCCGGAGGCTGCGGCGGCGTCGCACGCACGCACCACTCACGCGGCACCGTCGTCGGAGCGCAGCACCGCGGGTGCGCGGCTCGGAGGAGGCGCAGGGAGGGAGAACGAGACTCAGTCGGCAGCCGGCGCGCACGACCGTGAGACCGCGGCGCCAACGCAGGCGCACGCCGCGGGCTGCGGGAGTAGGCGCCCCGATCGCAGCCCCTCTCTCGTTCCCCGTTCGCTCGCGCGTCTCTCCGTCTCTCGCTACCAACTCATCCTCCTCCACCACAATCACCACAACCACCACCACCACCACCACAACAATCACCACCCCCCCGCCGCCGCGCACCATCGCTTTGAACGCGTTACGGCACCACGCGCGCGTTCACAAACGTACGCGCGCAGTCGCCCGTTCTTCCAGCCACATCCACCTAGGCGACTCCTACGACAAGCGGCTTCCCGATAGTTCCCTGCGCTGTGTCTCTCTACGTGCGCGGGGCGCTCCACCTCGATCTCAGCCTTCCCGTTACACACACACACACACAGCAGCCAGCCAGCCTTGCCCGCGAGCGGTTAAGTTAGTTAGCCGTGAGCATGGCAGCGCCCGGCTGCCACGTTCGGATCGGGGGCCGCGCTGGGTCGCCTCTCGGCGGGGTCGCGTCTCTGCGGCCAAGGACTCGCCCCCAGTGGGCCCTGCTTGCCGCCGCCGCCGCCGTCTTTAGCCTGGCCAGGGTGGCGCCAGTTCTCGGCCAGAACGAGACGGAGCCCATCGTGCTGGAGGGCAAGTGTCTGGTCGTGTGCGACTCCAGCCCCTCGGTGGAACACGCCGGCGCAGCGGGAGCCTCCTTCGGGATCTCGGTTCGATCCGGCAACGCCAAGGTGGCTTTCTCGGTGATCCGGAGCACGAACCACGAGCCTTCGGAGATGAGCAACCGGACCATGGTCATTTACTTCGATCAGGTATTATTGGTGCTGCTGGTGTTATTGTTGTTGCTATCATCATTGCCATTGTTATAGTCACTGGTGTTTGTCTGTCTTTGTCTAGCATTGTTGTGTTTTGCGTGTGTGTCTGAGTGTGTGTGTGCAGGTTATACGGGTGATCTTTATCGTTGTCTTTTGTGTGCGGGATTACAGTCTGTTAAGACTAAATGGGGGATCTTTTTCTTTGTGGTGGGGTGGGGAGCGGTGGCTTTGGTTTTTTTTATCGGTTGTTTTTTTCTTTCGTTTTTGACTTGCCGTTCTCTTCGCGGCCCTTGTGCAGCGCTTTGTGACCCTCGGGTGAAAGGCCTCTCTATAAAATGCTATTAGTATTACTATTATCGTTGTGTGTGTGGAGTGAGTGAGCGCGCGCACTTGGCGCTCGTGACTCGCTCACTGCGTTGCTCTCCAACTTCAAGGAGCTTCGTAACAGTGATATAACCAGACGCGGCCCCAATCATTAACGTTTGACATGACATATTCGCTTACACAGAGCTTCATTTGATATCGTGCCCAACCATGCGTGCAACGTACAGCAAACCGAGCGCCGTGGTCTGCAGGCGCCGAAGACAAAGATCCCCCGTATAGCCTTAACAGATTGTAGGGCCAAGTGTCGTTAGCGAGCACCTGTGAAGGCCGCTACGGCACATGAGGGGGTGGGCGGCCAGCACCACGCCCGGTCGCTTTTGTCTCCCGAGTGGAAATGTTTTACAAACCGCACTGGGTTACTCATATGAGGCCGAGTCGACCTAGGGGAGGCCCAGGACCGGTTCAGAAAATCGTCACTGGTGTTTGGCCGCGAGCGGGATTCGAACTCGGGTCGCCAGGTGTGCAGCCCGACACACACAGGCACGCGTACCTCTTCGGTGGGAGCGGGGGTGGACATTTCGTGGCAAAAAATATTCCCGCGCGCACTTTGGATGGAAATTGTGCTTCTTAAAGAAAAATGGAAAAACAGTCACGATAGAGATGGGACAGGCTTTCCAGTAAGCTGCTCTTCCTCGGAGTGTGAATGTGCGGTTGGTGTTTTCGAGGACGGGAACGCGAAGAACAGGGAGGAATATAATCCTGGGGGGGGGGGGATTTAGCACGACCTGTTTTGAGGGGTTGCTAAGGTGAAGTACATGTCACGACACCCGCTATTGTACGATTGTGTCTGTCGAATTAGCAGGACTCGACCTTTCTGTGGCGTTATGTTCGGGCGTTAGAGCAATCCTGTCGTTATGTTCGGGCGTTAGATAAATCCTATCGTTTTCGTCTGCAGGCTCACCACAGGTTGTTGTTGTTGATGATGATGATAAATATATTTGTACCGACGTAGGTTTTCACGGCTCGATTCATGATGGTTGCCTTCAGAGCTGTTCTTTCGGTATAGTCTCTCCCTCGCGACGTTTCGCCTCCCACACTGGAAGCAAGATGCCTCCAACGTGGGAGAGAGGGGGAGCGCTCGACACGAAGCAACAGATATGAAGGACAACCATCGTGAGAAATATATTTAATCCTACCGGTTTTATTCACGAACTGCTCGCAAGCGATTCTGAACGCGCTGCGAACGAGCAGTAATCATTTCAATTACAAGACGATCACTATGTCCAAAATATGCACCCTGTCACTTACACCCTAAATACTGTCAAAAACGGCCTGTAGTCACGATTATAGAAACGTGACAACTTTTGACGCGAATGCTGAGACCGTGCAGACTTATCGCTTACTCACGAACACTAGATTACGAGCGATGATAGCGCAGTGGTGCTTGTGCTGGTGCCGGGGTCGTGATGGGAGATGGTCGTTACGCGCTCAAAACTATCCCAAAATATGCGATCTCTCGCCGCCTTTGTTCCAAATCCAAAGCCATCCTTGTCGTCTCATCGGGAGTCTAACAATGCGGCCGCCACTAGTGGGCCGTTCGCGGCCAGCTCAAGTCTCGGCCAGTGATCGCTACAGCAGCGACCGTGCGAACAAACCCAGAGTAATTAACCTCAGAGAAAATCACCCACAACGCGCCCGATACGTTTAGATCTGGCGAGCGACGTAAGGCAGGTTTCAGTGCGCGGATGGGTGGCACGTAGTAATTAAGCAGCAGAGGGCAGTGCAGCTCAAATCAAGTTGTTGTACGGTTCTCACGTGTTCCCCAGCGTCGCCGAAACGGCGCAGGGCAGTGCGGTGGAGAGGCCCTAAGCTAGCAGTGGATTGACGTGTCTATAGTAATGTCAATAATAACACTAACCATGGTTGTGATGACACCGCGCCGCTGTACAATACGTAGATAACGCGCTGGTAATTTTTTTGGGTTATTTTCAATTTGTTTAAATATGTAAATCTCCCTCTCCCCTAGCGCCTGCTGCCGTTCTTTAGTCGAGCGAACTAGTCCGAGTTCCCGGTGAAAGCGGCCCCTATAGATCTGCCGCTAACGGTTATTAAAACCTGTACATGATGGAGAAAGCCTCCACGGCTTAGTCCTTCTAAATTATAAATTTGTAGCGTTGAAATGAGCAGCGGGCAGCACGGTGGCGTAGCGTTGAGTAGCGCTGCCGCCTCGCAGCAAGAAAGTCCCGGGTTCGAATCCCGGCTCGGGGGGCCTTTCTGTGTGGAGTTTGCATGTTCTCCCCGTGTCCGCCTGGGTTTTCGCCGGGCACTCCGGTTTAGTGTGCGCGATCCGCACATTCTAGGTGGTTGTTGTGTCTGCTTAAGGTTCATCCTCAGCTGAATAGCCGTGTTCCGGAACATCACGACACCCATACTAAATACGGCGTGGTCCCGTAGAGAGTTGGCATATGTGTATGTGTGTGTGTGTGCATGTATTATGCATGGCTGTAACTGCGAAGGTGGCACATTATATATTGTGGTGAGCATGATCAGAACCGGTGCCCTCTGATGGACTGGCGTCCCATCCTGGGTACAATCCTACATGGCGCCCTTTATCTGCTTAGCCCTCCCCGCTGGATAACTGTTTAAAAAGAGCTACATAGCGCAACGGTTCTTTCCGGCTCAAAAACCGACTGATGTTCATTCACACATCCCCTGGCCAGTGGTAACATCTGCGCCTCACAGCAAGAAATCCCGGGTTCGAATCTCGGCTCGGGCGCCTTTCTGTGTGGCATTTGTGTGTTCTCCCCCTGTTCTGCGTGGGTTTTCCTCCGGGTTCTCCGGTTTCCTCCCACAACTTAAAAAAAGCCACTCATTAATTATTTGCCCGATAACATCATAATATATAGGAAGCAGTGTGTGGCAATATGGCGCCGGCAATACCGCCTGGCTGCCTCCTCCGCCTCTCTGCGCTTTCCTCGCCACGCCTCTGAGTCGTTCTCTCGTCGAATGAGTTCCTTCGACAGTGAATGAATATGTGGCCGTTATAAATGTACAATTATTATTATTATTAGAAGGTCACTCGCGTGAAATCTGCTTGCCGCTCGCCAGGCACCGAAGAGGTTAACCCCGAATCCGTTGCAAGCGAGCGCCTCCAGTCGCTCCTGGAGTCGAGTCGAGTCGTGCGACCGAGTCTTACTTATTATCCAGCGCGCAGGCGGTGCAACCGCGCCGTTGACCCAGAGTTCGGATGCGTT
>JAZEWU010000021.1:6225112-6275387 GCA_036362915.1 Geotria australis
GTAGCATTGCAATGAGCAGCGGGCGGCACGGTGGCGCGGTGAGTAGCGCCGCCGCCTCACGACGAGGTAGGCCCCGGGTTCGCGTGTTCTCCCCCCGTGTCGGCGTGAGTTTTCACCGGGCACTCCGGTTTCCTCCCACAGTCCACGGACATGCTGCTGCGTAGGTTAATTGGCCTGCGGATTAAATTTCCCCCACCCCCCACCGGTGCCCTGTGATGGACTGGCGTCCCGTCTTGGGAAAAGCCCTGCCGGAATAGGCTCTGGCACGCCGAGACTCTGCGTAGGATTAAGCGGTTTCTGGCAATGGATGGATTGATGGAAATGAGCTGCCTTGCCTCCTACAGACAGGGGGGCTGGGATCGAGAGCTGAATGCATGATAGACAAAGGCTAATTATATCGTTACTCATTGTGTTCAGCGTGAACCGTTACACGTTCATTCATTCATCATATCTACCCGCTTGATCCTGTACAGGGTTGCGGTGACCTGGAGCCTATCCCGGCAGATACAGGGCGCAAGGCAAGGGTTATTTTTTTTTACCCAGGATGGAACGCCAGTCCATCACAGGGCCCCGGTGGCAATTTAGTCAGCAGGCCAATTAACCTGTATTGCAGTAGCACGGTGTCTTTGGGCTGTGGTAGGAAAGCCGATGTGCCCGGCAGAAAACCCACGGGGAGATACACTCAATCTCGACACAGAGAAAGGCACCGGAGCCGATAGTCGAACCAGCAACATTCTTGCTGCGAGGCAGCATTGCCACTTACTCACCACGCCACCGTTGCACACATTTATCTGACGGTGTGTTAACACAACGACGGTTGCTCTTCAGAGCCGTTCCTGTCGGGACAGCCGTGTCACTGTGCGATCTCCATCTCTTCCACTCGCGACGTTTCGCCTCCCACGTTGGAAGCGTCATCGGGCGTTAAACCTGCATCACTGCGGCGCGTTAGCATCGTGCGGTGCCACAACACCGAGTCCCGCACGCCCGTCCCGCGCGTTAAACTCGGCCTGCGGGCTTCACCGAC
This sequence comes from Geotria australis, assembly GCA_036362915.1. NCBI lineage: Eukaryota > Metazoa > Chordata > Hyperoartia > Petromyzontiformes > Geotriidae > Geotria > Geotria australis. Next base: position 6,226,137 of record JAZEWU010000021.1, read on the forward strand.
ACTCACCATCTTCTTCTTCGCGATTCTTCGAAGCACGACGGTCAGCTTCTGGACATCGTTGTCTTTCAGCCCGGCCTCGAAGTGTTTGGTAGAATTCGCAGGCAATACCGAGTATTTACCCGACAGGGATCGCGACGTGAACGCTTCTTACCTTGGGCCCCCATAACCGGAGTCGAGCACCGCCAGCAATGAAACGCGCGCAAAAGGTATCCTTCCGTATCGCCGAAGCGCCCGGCGAGAGGCGTTAACGCTTCGTCATATACGCCCAGTAAATTAGCGAGATCCCGTCCCGACCTAACCCCCCCGCCTGTCCTCCCTAATGAAGGCAATGTACTCGCCTTCACTGCGTGTGACCCCTGCAAATTGCTATTGATTATTAGGCCGTCCGTGCGAGTTAGCGCGCGGACGGGAGGTGTTGGGTAAGGCACCGAAGGGTGTTTACGCGTGATGCCCCGATAAACTCAACGAAGGGGTTGGTGAGATGCGGAGCCATGCAGCCCCCCCTAGTCAAGCCACTCGCTCGTGGTAACTCTCGCGAACGGGCCTCGAACCGCCGGGCTGCTCGCGGGGAACGTTTGACCAGATGTGGTGAGAATCGAAGGAATGGAGAGGCTGGTAAGCCGGGAGATGAGAGTGAGGGACATGGTCTGTTCAGCTGTCATCCATCCATCCATTTTCAGAAACCGCTTAATGCCGTACAGGGTCGCGGTGAGCCGGAGCCTATCCCGGCAGACATAGGGCGCAAGGCAGGGGTATACGGAGGATGGAACGCGAGTCCATCGCAGGGCACCTGGGTCAATTTACTCATTAGGCCAATTAACCTGGCAGCATGTCTTTGGATTGTTGGAGGAAACCGGAGTGCCCGGTGGCAACAACCCACGCGGACACGGGGGGAGAAACATGCAAACTCCACACAGAAAGGCACCCGAGCCGGGATACGAACCCGGCGCCTTCTTGCTGTGAGGCGGCAGCGCTATTCACCGTGCCGCCCGCTGTCAGTGATATCACTCGCCACTGATGTGAACCGCGGGCCGAGATTCGAACTCAGGTGGCCTGGGTTATTGTGGACCGTCATAACCACTACGGGGGTCAAGGTAGAAGCGCTCACGTCGCGATCCCTGTCAGGTAGTACCTTGGTATTACCTGCGAATTCTACCAAACACTTCGAAGCCGAGCTGAAAGACAACGATGTCCAGAAGCTGACCATCGTGCTTCGAAGAATCGCAAAGAAGATAACCACTACGCCGCCGCTCCACCTCTAGTAAGCGTTATAGACATATCTTAGACTTGCACTGCTCATGTCTCCTTCAGCAATGAACACATTTCGTGACGGTGGTTATTTTGAGCCACTTATGGGCAATCAAACGCAAATGTCTGGTAATTCAACAACACGCTGGTTCACGATGGCTCTTTCAAGTACGCGTGTCTATAGAGGAGACAATCAAAATGACAATTTAATCAACTTCTGTGTAGACACAGGAACAGTTAAGTAAGAAAGCGTTTTGTCACAGTTGCAATCCTTTGCACTCGGCATTTTTACTCCGGCCTGTATAGCTGGCCGGCGTGGTGCTGGCAATCCACCCCCTCGTAGGTGTCGTGTCGGCCTTTATGGGTGCTCGCTAACGGTACGTTCCCTTACAGTCTGCTGAGGCTAAACGGGGGATCTTTGTCTCTGTATAGCTGGAGAATGGTCCATTGAGCGAGACCTTAGTTTGATCTATGCCAACTACACAGAGCAGTGTGTAAATTATTACCTGCACCTATACAGTACAGCCCATTGTCACTCTACTGCTGGATGATAATAATTATTATTATTCCAACTTGTATGTTGGCACATTATTGGCTCACTTGCGTAAATATCGACTCGGAGACTCGAGGAAACACAGACAGGAAGGCTGCCACGCGGGGAAACTGGGCCGACGATTGCCCAAGCTCCGCGGTCCTTTATACAATAAGGTGTTATCGGTCAAATAATGAGTATTTCCACGCGGGAAGACACCGAAGCACTGGGAGAAACCCCCACGCGTGCGAGGGGGAAACGCTCTCTTCCCACGCAGAAGGAACAGATGGAGTTTACACGACTGATGCTCAGTCCAGTAGCCCCGTCTCCTGGCAAGGCCGGGTATTGTCGTCCCCTCTAGACCCACGGGATTGAGGTTCACCACGTGTGTGTGATCTGCCAACCCTTGCGCCTCCACTGGACTACGGGGGTGCGCCACCACCGCCCGGCTATGACGGGAGGCGGGTTCGAGGCTCCTCTAGGTTGACTCAGCCTTTAAATTAACTAGCTGAGTACCCGTCCCATGGGCGATCTTTTTCCAAGCGTGTAACACGTTCGACTGACGTCTCGTGTCGATGGCGTTTGCTGTCGACATGACTGCTTTGGCCTGAATTTATTTTTCCGATGTCCATTTGGGAATACGGATGGCTGGCTGTCTGGAGTTTCAGAAGAGTAATAAATAAATGGGACGTGATGCTGAAACAAGATATGAAAACCTTAGTGTTGGGCGGATAACATTTACGCCTAAGAAGGAACCGACCTGGAACCTCTCATTACAAAAACAAACACACAGACACTTGCTCCAGGGTAGCGCAGTGGTAACATCTGTGCCTCACATAATGAAAGTCCTGCCCAAGGAGGTTCGATTCCCGAATCGGGCACCTTTCTTTGTGGAGTTTGTGTGTTCTCTCCATATTTTGCCTGGGTTTCCTCCGGGTTATCCGGTTTCCTCCCATAACTACGAAAACTCATTTATTAATTGACTGATAGCATCATAATGTATAGGACGCAGTGTCTGGCAAATGTTGGCGCCGGCTAACCGCGTGGCTGCCTTCCCCCCTCCCCGCCTCTGTGCATTCCTTATACCTCTGAGTCATTGTCTCTTCGAATGAATAACTTCGAAATTGAATTAATATATGTGTCACGCGTTATACATTGTATTTAACTCATCTCATCGCAGTGTCAGAAACCGCTGCATCCTGTACAGAGCTGCGGGTCCATTGTATTTATTTATTGCTACAAAACACCTGCACTTCGGGAGACTGCGTGATGGCCGGTCGTGGTTTTTCGACCACACCAGCCCAGGGTAGGTTTCTCTCCAACACCAACACTCCTGGGGGTCAAGGTAGAAGCGTTCACGTCGCCATCCCTGTCAGGTAATACTTGGTATTGCCTGCGAATTCTACCAAACACTTCGAGGCCGAGCTGAAAGACAACGATGTCCAGAAGCTGACCATCGTGCTTCGAACAATCGCGAAAAATAAAACCAACACTCCTGGCCTGGGCGCGTACCAACGTGGGGGCACGGGTATATACAGCCAGTATCGGCGGCTCTCGCCAGAAGCGCGGGCAAGTTGAGCGATGAGCGATCTGCCGTCGTGAGATACAGGACTTTGACAAACGAGAGCGCTAGCGTCTGCGCCCGATGGGATTTTTCTTGGCTCTGGCTCTCGCCGTCACGGCGTCCCGTGAGGATGGATCGGTCGCGACGCACGTATGGATTTTGATCGGATGGCGACACCCACATGATTTAGGCTTAACACCAAGGAGTCGCTCGCCCAGACGCGGCGGCGAGGATTCTCTCCGGCTCCTTTACGGGAGCAGCGACGGGGAGGCGAGGCGCCCGCACGCTCAAAGCATTCATCGCAATAATTGTACCGGTTTATTCTGGCCAGGTGCGTAGACGCCAAGAGAACCCACACTCCGCCGAAGATTGCCCGTGCACGTAACGTGCTGCAGGCGGTGAGCGCTGTCAGCGAGCACCTATGAGGAGGGATGGAACGCCGGTAATTATCACGCTGGTCATTATTGTTATGATGATAATAATAATAGGCGCAGTGGTAACATCGGCGCCTCACAGCAAGAAGGTCCCCGGGGTTCGAATCTCGGCTCGGGCGCCTTTCTGTGTGGGGTTTGTGTGTTCTGCCCCTGTTCTGCGTGGGTTTCCTCCGGGTTCTCCGGTTTCCTCCCACAAGTAAAAAAAAGACTCATTAATTATTTGGCCGATAACATCGTAATATATAGGAAGCAGTGTGTGGCAATATGGCGCCGGCAAACCGCCTAGCTGCCTCCTCCGCCTCTCTGCGCTTTCCTCGCTACGCCTCTGAGTCGTTCTGTCGTCGATGAATACCTTCGACATTGAATGAATATTTGCGCGTTATAAATGTAAAATTATTACTATTATTTTATATAGGGTCATAAAGCGCTGCAAGGGCCGCGGAGAGAACGGCATGTCAACAACGACAAAAAAAAACAACTAATAAAAAACCAAAGCAACAAAAATTAAATGATTATGACCCGGGGGTCTGAAATGGTGAACCCTTCCCCACCTCACGACGGGCTACCCGATGTTGCAGATAAACTATGGAGCTACCTCTCACCTTAATCAGTAAAGAATCCTTAACGGACGGTAGGGTAGGGTCCTGTTAGCGAGCACCTGTGTAGTCAGGCGTACCGTACGAGGGGCTGGCTGGCCGGTACCACACCCGGTCGCCTTTGCTTCAGTACCGGCGATGTTTACACACCGCACCGGGTACTCGTTTGAGGCTGATTTGACCTAGGGGAGGCCGAGGAACGGCTTAGAAAAATCGTCTCTGGTGTTAGCCGTGATTGGAAAGCTAACTTCGTTTGCTAGGTCAGTGCCACAGCGCATTAGTCATTGCGCCACCGCTCCCCAAGACAAAGATCCCCCGTGCAACCTTAATAGACTGGAGGGGCAAGTGCCGTTAACGAGCACCTATAAAGGCCGACACGGCACACGAGGGGGTGGGTTGCCAGCAGCACGCCGGACCGCCTGTATCTCCCTAGTGGCCATGTTACACACCGTACTGGGTACTCATTTGAGGCCGAGTCGACCTAGGGGAGGCTCAGCACCGGTTCGGAAAATCGTCACCGGTGTTGGCCGCGAGCGGGATTCGAAGTAGGGTCACAACAGCCAGGTTTGTAGCTCAGCGCGCTAACCACCGAGCCACCGCTCCCCACAGACACACGCGTCTCGCACACGATGATTACGAGCGACTGCGGGACAAGGCGAGGGCGGGTGGCCCGGGTATTAAAAGCCCTTCATCTGCGATTGATGAAAATGTTAAGAGAGTTAGTTATGCCGGGAACGTCCTTCAGCACTCTGTAATAAATACGTACAGTGTACGCTGCTCGCTACCACACTTAACCAGTGACCTTGCGTTCTGTTCGTATTGGAGCCCAGACGTACCTAGCTAGATGCGCTATCTCACAAGGCTGTAACTCAATTCAATTGTCACCATCATCATTACAATATCAGTGTCCGCTTAATCCTGTAAAGCGGGGAGGGGGGGGGTGGATGTGAAACCTATCTCGCCAGGCACAGGGCGCAAGGCAGGGCTATCCTCAAGACGCAACGTCAGTCCATCGCAGGGCACTGCATGCAATTAGTCAGCAGGTCAATTGACATAGGAGGCGGCAGCAGCGTGTCTTTGGACGGTGGAAGGAGACTGGAGAAGACCACCGGCCTCTGAGCAGGGGAAGTTGGGGATGTGGTGTCATCTCCGTGTGCCCACCTCTGCACAGTTAGTCAGGAGCTAATGCAATCACATTACTTGTGTTCATCCGTAACACGCGTGAATTATTTCGATTAGGCGCGAGTCTGACTCGGGCCACGGTACTCGGACGGAACATGAATCTCCGCAGCCTGTCGGCAGCCTAACCAGTGACGGAGAGCATCTAAACGCAGCTTGACATGCTTCGGGATGCAGCTCGAGGGCTTGATCCCATCATCTGAAGCTCCGGCGCAATCACGTCTGCTCACACAGCCTGAGATTCATCAGGGTGCCGAGACTCTCCCGCCCGGGAGACGCTGCTGCCATCACGCACGAGTCGTGTACGCACGCACGCACGCACAATCACGACTCAATAACGAGTACGAGACAGCACGGATGTGCTGCGACTCCCAGGTGGGAAGTCGCCAGTTCAACCTCCAACCCCGCGGCCGGGTCAAAGAAGCACATCACCCAGCCAGGGTCGGTGAAATCACCACAGTTTACGTATCATGTTAATACCGCTCATACGACGTTACAGCCGAATTGTTATCCAAAAACACGTTATTTGAGAATTTAATGCGGGTCGCGAGACATCTGGACCACCCCGTGTTTCTATCTGGGGGGGGGGAGTGGGTGTGAATTTGACGATCCAGCCACGAAGCCAAGTCCCTGGGCAGTGTCTGCGAGCCGTCGTATTGATTGGGGGTCGTCGTGGATCGTAGCCTCCGAGCGGAACACACGCAACGTCTTCAACGCTGAGCAATTAACTCGAGGCGGGGAATTGAAAGGACGGTCGGATGTCGGCAGTAAAGACGGCACGCATCGCAGACCATCGCTCCAGACAGAGCGGAGGTGAAGTGCCCCCGGTTCCTGCGCAGTTCTGGAGACGTTCAATCATCACTGCAATCATTCCGCGTTGCCGCCCGAGAAGCGAGAGCCGCTGCCTGTGCATCTCGTTCGCAAGCGATGCGCGGGAGAGAGAATAATCACGATAAAGAATTTGCGGGAGGAAAGATACCACGAAAAAAAAAAACCTTGCAAAAATGAAAACTCACTCCACACACAGGAGCAATGTTTTGTGCGTGCGCGTGACAGACGTTTCTAATTGAGACGGCTGAAGGCTGGCTAGAAAAAGTCCTGTTTCAAACATGATTCGCTTGTACGAGCTATCTATCCCGGCTCTATATATAGACGGAGGCGGCGCACGTAATGAATAAAACACGGAGCAGACAGAACCATTTTCCCCAAAGCAGCCCCTCGTCTCGCCGCTGAGACAACCGCTATGGTATTCATTTCTTATGGGGCACTAACGGTCCAAACTGCTTACGTCAAGTCGAGTTACCGTTGCAGGGGAAGCTGCGGAAAGCCTCCAAACACCGGGGCCTTGCATTCGCACCTCTTTCATGATTTGACGCAGCCCCCGTGTAAATTGGATGTAATTGCGGCCACTTATTTGGCCCGTTGCAGTGGCAAACGGTCGCGCCTGCAGATCGGACAGAGATGAAGGCTTGGCAAGTGTGAGACTCTCGCTCGGAAGGTTACACGACGCCTGGAGGAGGCAGGACAGAAAGTAGGCCGTGTAGCTGGCCAGTTTAACCGCGTTGGTTGCTCAGATATTTTCTTCCCCATTCAGCTTACAGATGTTAAACTAATTGTTCGACAAGAAACATTGAGAGATTTCAAATCACATCACATTCCACATTTGCCTTGCAAGCAAAGACAGCATGCAGCATGTTGCTAGCACCTGTTTGATTAGCAAACTAGACAAGTGGACCTTTGATGTCTCAAACACCGGCGAGTGGTCATTACAAGTTTACCATCCATCCATCCATTGCCAGAAACCGCTTAATCCTGTACAGGGTCGCGGTGAGCCGGAGCCTAACCTGATTTTCTTAATAATTATTGTTGTTTACATTTTCTTTCAAGTGGTTTTTCTCGCATCGATGCTAAACGTCAGATGAATAAAGGTGCCGACAACGACTCGAGTGACAATAAACAACACGGCCGAACGCTTCCAGCACAAGGGCCTAATCGGATTAGCAGACGCGTGACACCTCAATAAACGTGCACCTTCGTGGTGTCGAGTGTCTTAGTCTACCTCCAACATCGAGTGCGCAAACACACTCCGAGGAAGACAGAAGAGAGGCGTAACTGTGGCGTCTTTCTGCGTGGAGTTTGTGCGTGGGTTTAATCGGGGTTCTGTGGTTTCCTCCCACAACAACAAAAAACCCCCACCAATTAATTAATTACCCGATCACATCATCATAAAATATCCGTGACGGACTGGCGTCCCATCACGGTTATAGCCCTGCCTTGCGCCCTGTGTGTGCCGCGATAGGCTCCGGCTCACCGCGACCCTGTACAGGGTTGAGTGGTTTGTGACAATGAATGAACGAATAGTGGTACCTCGATGGGCTACAGGGGCAATGTGAACCCATATCACGTCCAACATAATCATCAGGCAGGAGCCATGTTAATTCGCGTGTTTGTTGTGTCAATGCAGGAATCCCGCAAAGAGCTTGCACGCTCACCAGGTATTTTATGCTGTAGTAATAAACATCTATCTACTGATGTAGGGTATCACGGCTCGATTCGTGACGGTTGCTTTTCAGACGGGTCCCCCATTCCAGTCACATAAAACCATCACGCCTCATGATGATGCTTTCAACGTGGGAGGCGAAAGTTGGCGAGGGAGAGAGGGAGATCGCTCAGTGACACGGATATCCCGACAGAGGGAGCTTGATGATCCTTCAAGATCATCAAGGTCCCTCGAGTGGCTCAGAGTCTTCGATCTGAGCCGCATTAATCTCCATCTTGAGAACGGCAAACGTCCATCGTAGTGATCCACGTGTTTTGAGAGAATTGCTCCGAAGAGCTGCTCTATCGGGACAGCCATGTCGAGCGTTCCTCCTCTCTCCTTTTGCACCACACCATCAGAAACATGGTCATTGCTTCCGACGTGGAAGGTGAAACGCTGGAAGTGAAACGTCGCGAAGGAGAGCGCACGAACGAACGCTCGCCACGGCTATTCCAAAAGAGCAGCTCTTAAGAGCAATTCTCATCCGTCGAGCCATGACGATGTACATCAGTGCACGAGTCTATCTCCTTCACGAAACATGTGGGTGTTCGGACTCGTAACTTCGGACTAGCATTACGGATTTTCTTAATTGTTTGTGTGAAAAAATATCTCCGGGGCAAGCAACGAGCGCTATGACGGATCACGGTTTTGCGGCATCGCTCGACGCGGGGGTTGAGTGTACTCGGCGCTTTTCGCATTAACGCACACACACAACGGCCAGCCGCAGTAAAGGCTTCTCCGAGTGCGTCAGTTCCCCATCGACTCCCCACCACAGATGGGGCGCGCGTTCGTGTCACCGCGAAACGACGGACACCAAACGCCCCTTTCCGGGATCGGTTCCAGACTCTGGCCGCAGCCGATTCTACTTCTGCCAGTATTCCCTTCGGCATAATCCGCGGGAGGTCACGCGGGATTCACGCACCGCTCTGTTCTCGCTTCCACCCTTCCTCTCTAAACGCAGATCCTGGTGAACCACGGGGGCAGCTTTGACGCCGAGCGGAGCATGTTCGTCGCTCCGCGGAAAGGAATCTACAGCTTCAACTTTCACGTCGTCAAGGTGTACAACAGGCAGACGATACAGGTGGGTCGAGGTGGTCGCGGGTGTTACACGAGGAACACATGCAAACTCCACACAGAAAGGAACTCGGGATACGAATGCGGCACCTTCTTGCTGTGAGGCGGCAGCGCTACTCGCCGCGCCACCGTGAGTGAGGCTCCCGTTTCCTTCATTGGGAGCCAGCGAAACACACACCGGGACAGAAAATTGCTTTGGCGAGGAAGACTCGGGTGGATAGAAGGAGAACCAACAGTGTGAGCTAAACCTTGAGCGTTTAACAATACAGGAGGGAGTGACTGTATCCACTTCTCTAAAGACCACACTTTGGGCGACAACCTCATGGTTTATCCAGGAAAACCAACACACTCTCGCAAATCTTTAACACATGACGCTTCCAACGTGGGAGGCGAAACGTCGCGAGGGAGAGAGGTCGATCGCTCGACACGGCTATCCCGAGAGAACAGCTCTGAAGAGCAACCATCAACGATTAACGTCACGATCCGAAATCTTACTCGTGCAATGATGATGCACCCTTCCAGAGACCGCATCGACACGATTTCTCTGTCACGATTTGACTCAAAAATCAATTTATTTTTGCTGTCACTTCTATGTTGTCTCTAATTGTTTTTTTTGCCCAGTTTTATACAGTGTTCTGCGCACACACCGCGTGCACGCAATTTGAATTAATTGCAAATAATCAACTCACAATCGCACGATTTAATTCATGTGTCACGGGCCTAAGCATTGATATTAACACATGACTTGATGCATCATTAAATCTCTATTAAACCGCAAATATATTTTGCCAAGACTAAAGACATCATGTGTGTACTACAATAACCGTCACACAATATAATTATTAAATTGAGGTTAAACATACCTGACAATCCACTATATTTGCCTGTATTAGTAGTGTAGCTGGGCGGAGCTGGCTAACCCTAAACTCATAAACATAGCTTCACTATGGATAACATTGGTCATGAAAGCCTTCGAGTTAATTTTATATAGATAGATGTTAATTATTACAGCAGAAAATACCCAGTGAGCTTGCAAGCTCTTTACGGGATTCCTGCGACACAACAAACACGCGAATTGGCCTGTCATGCGGCACTGTGGAGGCCAGAGTCGGTGGATCACACTAACGTTGCTAAACTCCCTTCATTAGAGTGTCGAGGAAAAGGCAGTTCAGCAAAAAATGTGGACTCGATCTTGTTCCGTCTATATAGGAGTGTTTCCCCCTCGTATGTGTGGGGTTTCTCTGGGTGCGCCAGTGTCCTCCCACAGGTCAACACGCATTAATTGTCAGGTAACATCTTAGTGTATATGGAACGGCAGAGCTTGGGTAATTATTGGTGCCAGTTCACCACATGGCTGCCTTCCTGCTTGTCTGTGGTTCCTCCCCACACCTCTTGAACCGTTCTAACTCTTCGAGAGCGAACGAATACTGTGTGCGTTACGAGTTGAAATCATTATTATAAAAATGCCCAGAGGGTTAAAACATCCACATTAATTTAATTAGTTTATCACGTGCCCTGTTGTATCAGTAATGCGATGTGACCACCAGTATGGGGCTTTAGGCCTGATTAATTTCACAACTGGGAAGTCGAGAGTACTCTTGAGCCTTAAACTCAACTCTTGCAAAATTAATTTAAGCCTCGGAAATAGCGGGTACAGCCAACTGGCCTTATTATTACCCGATGCAAATGGGCAATCTGTATACACACCTGCTCCGCGTCAAAGCCCCTGGATTAGCAACACTGGCGAGGTTCAATTCCCTCGCAAATCACATCAAATATTCCGCCCTGGGAACTGGAGGTGAGGAGAGCTGACCCGCCACTCAGACAGAGACACGGTCTCGGACAATAACTCCATTGGCACGGTCGTTAGTGGCCCTGCCGCACGCAAGGCAGTCCGTTACGGTGGTCTTTGCTCAATTGTTAAATTAATTCGAATTGCTGAGGCCGCGGGTGGCACAGTGGCACGGTGAGAAGCGCTGACGCCTCACAGCGAGAAGCTCCCGGGTGCGAATCCTGGCTCGGGTGCCTTCGTCTGTGGAGTTTCAATGTTTCACCACCCTGTCCGCGAGGGTTTTCGTCGGTCACTCCGGTTTCCTCCCACAGTGCAAAGAAATGCTGCTGCAGAGGTTGAGTGGCCTGCTGACTAAATTTCCCCCGGTGCCCTGTGAGGGACTGGCGTTCCGTCCTGGGTACAACCCTGCCTTGCGCTCTGTATCTGCTGGGATAGGCTCCGGCTCACCGCAACCCTGTACAGGATTAAGCGGTCTCTCGCAATGAATGAATGAAGAAATCCTGTGGCCTCGGCTGGCAGAGCGCCAGTGCTGGGCTACGGTAAACGATTGCATGTCGTGATTAACGGATTTACACGTGAGCGACGCAGCAATAATGCCACGGCGGACACGCTCAATGCATGTTCGCGGCGCTCGCTTCGGAGAAATGTACGGTTCGGGGAAAGGATTGAGAATCGTGGCCATGAGCCAATGTGAAGACTTTTTTTTTGCCACCCTAGCCCGCCGCCATCACCACCACCCCATCACAGTTTGCAAATGTGTTCTTTCTTTCTTGCAAAGGTTGGACATAAGATAAAAACGGTCAGGTCAAAGTATTCATGGTTTCATGTTCGTTTTTTTTGTCAACGTCTTCATCAAGTAACAAGTAGAGCGTCGGTTTCTGCGAGTCATTTGCTGTGGGTCTGAGAAAAACGGTATTTCGATTCTCTGTATGTCCTGTACATATGGTAGAGTTGACAAATAAAGTTGAATTGAATTGAAAATGATTTCCTGTTAGAATTAACATCAGGGCAGTGCCCATTCCACTTGCTGAGCTCAAGCAGTGGTGGAAAGTCCACGTTGCTATGGTGGGGGGTGAGTCGATAGCTAGATAGATGTTAGTTTTCGTGCAGTCATGGGTAACTTGGTGGAGACCATCAGCTCAAGCCACTCGAGAACCTGTTCTCGCCACGAGCGCTCAAACCCTGATTTGAACTCAGCGTCGTAGGTCAGTAGTCTGAACCCTCTGAAGTCCAGCCAGCTCCCTAACTATCTTGAGTGCGTTCATAATACGGGACTTTATCCAGCTGCATGTATGAGTACATTTGAGCGTTGGAGGAAGCCAGACAACCCAGAGAAACCCCACGCGTCTGGGAAAAGACTACGCAAACTCTGAGCAGTTATCCCATCAAAAGCCTCCTGCAGGAGTCCTGCTTTAGGCAAGACATTGCCCTGCGTGTGGGGGCCTCCTTTACATGATGACTTCATCCCTGCAAGATCTACTAACCCAGGGGTTCTCAACCTTTTGCACCTCAAGGCCCACTTGGCCCAGTTGGGTATGGTCTTCACGTGGCGCTCGCGGCCCACTGATGGAGCACTGCCTTGTCTGCGCTCTACTACCCAACCTCTGCAGCTCAAAAGACCTTGGAGAGTTCAATAAAAATTCAAAGAACTTTGTAAAGAAATGGGAAACTGTCGTATAACCATCACGCTTTGAAGAATCGAAAAGAAGAAGACCCGAAGGTTGAAAATGGCGGTACTAACACCATCTAGAAATGTCCACATTATAGGCATGCATTGGACACAACGCTCGGCAATAATGATACTATATTTTAAAAGATGCGAGATGCACATACGCACCGATTACTTTAATCGCGGGAATTCGGCATCCAGTGCTTGCGATCTCACTGGGAACTTTCTCCTGCAACAACAATCAACATTTAACATTAAGTTACAACGTTTCGCTGATAGTTGTGGGTTCGCCCTCCAACGTACCGGTGTGATGCTTCGGTAGTACAGAATTGGAACTTTTTTTGTTCATGTGACAAACCTTACTAATTGGCCGCGTCGGGTGGAGGCGGGTTTACGACACTTTTTTTTTTAACCTGACCTAACCCATAAAAACAGCGATATACTACGGATAACATCGGTCACGAAAGCCTTCTCGTTAAATCGCCGGTACTCTTTGCACCACCGAGGGCAAGGCGCCGCTCCGTCGTTTGACAGCCGGCGCTTCCGAGTTTAGCGGCGCAATCGCGGTGTGATTGTGACCCATCGTGCCGGCTCCGCGTCTCCGCGTCTCGCAGGCGGCAACATCGCGACGCCGTCAACGCTCGACGCGCCTCCGTCGCTCCCCTCTCGCGACTTGCCGGAAAATTGGCAAGCGCGCGCAGATTGATTCCGCCGACAGCTGGAGGCGAATGCTGAGTGATTAAAAAAAAATAACAATAATAAAGGCGCGTTGTTTTCATTTGCTTCGGTTCGAGCTGACGCGAGGCTCGACGGGAAAATCTGCACCGCCGGCGAAAGAAGACACAGAATCCGCGGAAGCACGCGGTTACTTATTTAGGGCTTACCGTCTCAACGCATCCCACCGTGATGGACGGGGAACAGGGAATTATTTGAGTTGAAGTTTCGTTTACAGAGCGATGGGAAAATTCACGGCGGGAGGGAACGCGCAGAGATGACAGGAGCAGGTGGAGCCATTAATGCAGAAAACAGTTAATTTCTCGGCGTAACTCCGCGAGGAGCGCCCTCGCGCGCACTCAGCGGTTGACGTTTCGTCAAAGCCGTCACCTCCTCGCGCAGGTGGACGCACGCACGCGCCCTCAGTCACCGACCCGACATTCAAGCTCGCGGATGTTGGACGTCGGGGGCTCGCCGACAGGCGCTCGCCCGGTGAAAGCCAAGTGACATTTATCTCATTCGCAACTATCACGCGATAATTTCCTTTATCCTTCTCGCGCAGAGTCCTTCCTTAATAATATATATTTAAAATAACGTTTTCACAATTTTGGTCCAACTGCGTTGTTGGTGCCAGTCATAAGAGCTCTCGGGTGCAGGGCCCCACGTTAGAGAGCTGCCAGCAAAAGGGGATATAAAAGAACGAATTCTAAAATGTCTTCAAATGACCTATTTCGTCACACGGCAGCCACACAGATGTTCTTCATTCTTAGCGACGGATTTTGGCAGATTGAGTCTTATTCCAAGCCAAAGCTCCACTACTGCAGACTGCTTGGATGTTCTCTCTCCATCTGCTCTACTAATAATCTGTGCCTTTCTCGAGTGACAGCCACAGTCCTCCTGTCATTCCACCGCAACCTCCGATCGCACGCCAAAGTCTCAATCTACCCCTTATGCGCAGCACTTGTGCCATCTCCATAGCCCGTAGAATCTCTTTGTGAGTCTTCGGGTCTCTGCGTGAATCTATGGGGCTCTCTGTGAGTCTACGAGGCTCTGCGTGAGTCTATGGGTATCAGTGCACGTCTCAGGGTCTCTTCTCTACACATATCCAGAGCATATAATTATTTCTTAACGTTCTACCTTCATTGCACCTAATGTTCCTTAGAGCCATTCGCAAAAGCTAAATTAAGTGTAAAACTAGATTTTACATTCTTATTTTCTGTGAAGTCATTGGCAATGAGGCTAAAACCATCAAAGCCCTGTTTGTAGAGAACTCATTGACATGTCGAGTAGCTGCATTGATTAGAACTAGGATCTCAGTGGCACAGGCTCAGTACTCTGTCCTCTAAACCACCAGGCCACTGTTACTTTGCACAACCATTCAATCACGATCAGTACCTGCTTTATAAGGGGGTCGCGGTTTTTGCCGGAGCCTATCCCGACAGACACAGGGCGCATAGCAGGGCTATATGCAGAATTGAACGCCATTCCATCACAAGGCACCAGGGTATAATTTAGTCAGCAGGCCAATTAACCTAAGCAGAAGGACTACCCAGTGAAAACCAACGCGGACACGGGGAGAACATGCAAACTCCACACAGAAAGTTACCCGAGCGGTTCAAAACTGGAAGCGATAGATTAGTATGAATTATCAACGGCGAGCCTGTAAACACTTCGATTAATTAATAGCGAAACATTTACAGCTGAATGTTAAAACAAAAAAGAGTCCAGAAATTGCAGCTGCAAAGCACCGAGGATTGGGTGAGAGATTTTAAATTAGAAGTGGGAAGGGAATACTGTACAGTTTATAAATAATATATTTAACGCCACTATCTATCCAGCATTCCGTAATATATGTACAGTATTTATTTATTTTTTACGCGAGTCGGATGTTTGACACACACCGTATGTCAGTACGATTGTGGACAATACCCGCGGTGCCCCGTCAATAATGCAGGGCGATGCAGGGTCAAACTGCACTAAACTGAATACATTTCGTGCTATGGTTCTGACCTTGGACCCATTCACCTTCTCTCTACATCAATGCCCATCCCGGGGAATTTATGGAGGGCCCCATTCCCTGGACGCCTCTCGTCTTCCCCGAGCGCCCCGCGCCTTCACTTTGCCTCTCGTCACCTCTGACTTACCAACACGCCTCCGTTCAGGTCGACTAAAGGAACCCGGTTCAGGAGGTCTGAAGTGCGCTCAGCACATAGCTGAGAATGGTACACAAAGCGCGCAATACGTGTTCCGCGTTGTGAACTTGCCCCCGTTTTAAACTGAGAAACCAACTGAGGTTCAAATACGTGTTTCACAAGGGAGACCCGGTGATAATGAGTTGATGTAGTATTATTAATTGTAATGCCACGGAATTACACGAAAAATATTTCACCCGGACTAGAGACGCTTTGTTCGGAACTGCTCCTGCACTGTGCAAAGATACTGGAGTGCGTGTAAAAATGTCCACTCACGAGACGGTAACACTCGGAGCTCTGCCAGATTGATTCAATAATCCGTTGTTGAATTGACGTCTCAGTCCTACACCGACCGGTAATTGCCAGGCGGTTTCTTCACGAGTACCATCCAAGCTCTAAACAGGCTCAAACCTGCTTGGCTTTGATATCAAGACGAGATCGGATACATGTCAGGGTGGTTGGTCAGCGGAAACACGCGGACTCCTATCTGTGCTAAAGCAGCACAGTTATTCTAAAGATCCACAGCTTCGTTGAAAGGTTGCTGTTCCGTTATAATTCTCCATATATTACTAATGACTTTAACCTACCTCTCTTTGAGGCCTTGACCCAGAAAACGCTCCCCCAATAATTTCGTACAATTTGATGACAGTTTGGCAAAGCAGGCATGACATTGTGCGAGAAAAGGCTTTTACCATCATTACAGCCACATTATAGAAAGATGACATCTAACACAGCACGCCTTCACTTTAGATATCGGGCGTCTGGGCCCGTTCACAACCATTCGCTGGCGCGTTTAATCACCGCATTCAGGAGCAAACAAAGGGCTCTAATTAGACGCACGTGAACAAAAAAACGGTGATAATTTACGAAGCCACATGGTTCAACGGCATAATACGCAGATTGTGCCGATGTTCCCAAAAATTCCAATTCTTGGACACAACATGGGTAGAGATTTAGCCGTTAGGCAATCAATGGGTTCGCGTGAATAATTGTTCCCTCTTGCACACGTTAACAGCTGAATTGACATTGACTGGGCTCAGGCCATGGATGAATGCGTCTGGAGTTGATGACAATTTTCCCAAATCAGGGCTTCTCAATTTTCATTATTAACGTCTTTTCATGGTCCACCTTTTCACGCTCGCAAACCTTCTCGACGCATTCACGTCTGTCTTGTTGTAAGTTTTCACAGCTCCGAGAGAGGAGCAACGCTTGACATGGCCATCTCGAAAGAGCAGCTCTTCTTGAGAGCGAGTTCTCAAACCTCTCTCGCCAGAGCGAAAACGAATCCAGCGACGCGACCGCATGCATCTGACGATCGGCACAACCGAGATGATGTAATCGTAGCTAGACAGACAGATGCTCATTTATTATTACAGCAGGAAAACACTCAGTGAGCTTGCAAGCTCTTTACTGGATTCCCGCCACACAACAAACGTGCGACTCTCTCTGAGCGCATAGCCAAGCGGCGAAGAGTTCCGATTGGGGGTCGCAAGTACCATCAGCTTACCCACGTGTTTTAGTGACTGCCCGTGTTGTTCGGTGACTGTCCACGTCAGACTTTGGACTGAGTGCGCCTGCAAAGTGGTACAGCACGCTTGTGACATTCGCTTGACGTGGCGGACTGCGTGGCCCGTGGTGAAATGAATAAACCAGCGAGGAGGCGCCGCCGTGTCCCCATCTCTGTGGACCACTCTCGCACCTTCCCCGCTGCTGCCTGGGCCTAAATAATACAGCTCATGAATAGCACACGGCTTCCGAGCATGCATGCAGGAGAGGCGTCGCCCATTGCTGGATATCAGCCTGCGGGCTTGCTGCATGATGCATGCACTTAAAAAGCCAGGCGGCGGATGGAGCTGTGTTCCGTCTAGAGCGATTTTAACAAAAATATAAGCCCATGACCAATTCACCCAGAAGGCAACCCAGCACACACGTGGTTGTTGGGGCCTCGCGAGGACCGCGTGGTGGAGAGGGTTAAGTGTGGCAAAGTCATTGCTGTGTTATACTTCTATGCCACCCACGTATGGGCTGCCAAGCCCTAGCAACACTTGTCTCATTGCCAGAAAATGTAACACCTTGTATCTGTTTAGAATTATCCCGCTGCATCGTTGCCCGTATTAAAATCTGCCAACGCATCACAATTAAACAAATTAGTCTCCATTATAATAATAGTGAATAATAATAACACAATGTTCAACGCGCGCAAATTTTTCATGCCTAGTCAGGGACGAGACACAAATACGGGGGCGCGGAGCCGAGCTCATTGCTGGAAAGTCTGATGGAATGGGTGTTGTTTGATTAGGTCTTTGAAGGTCGACGCTGTGGTGGTCTGTCGAAGGTGCAGGGGGAGGATGATACAGGTTGTGGGGACAGATACAGCGTGATTCGTTTTGGAGCTCGGGGGTGGTGGGAGCTGGATGCTGAGCGAGTGTCCGGCCTGGATGTTGGGGACTGCTTGAGCGAGCTTGCGTCAAAGGCGTTTGCTGCCTCGTCGCTCTGCAAAGTCCGTGGTGGCTCATCGTTGCAATGTCACCCTCTGTCTCTCGCAGGTCAGCCTGATGCTCAACGGATGGCCCATCATCTCGGCCTTCGCCGGCGACCAGGACGTGACCCGGGAGGCGGCGAGCAACGGAGTTCTGCTCCTCATGGAGAAGAGCGACCGCGTCTACCTGAAACTCGAGCGCGGCAACCTCATGGGCGGCTGGAAGTACTCGACCTTCTCGGGGTTCCTCGTCTTCCCGCTGTGAGCGAGGAACGCAGGAAGAAGGGAAAGAAGGGGGGGGCCGGGAAGAAGGAAAGAAGACAGACGGATGGATGGTTGCTTGCTGTCGGTTTTCCCAGTGGGGTGGGCCAGCCGGGCGGGCGGGTGGTTGTGGAGCGGAGTGGGTGGCCGTGCGTGCGTCGAGGAGCTGGAAGCGAGGAGGTGGATTTAGTTTGAGAGTTGGCCGGGAGAGGCCGGGAGAGGGCCTCTGATGAAGCGGCGCCATTCCCTCTCTCTCTCTCTCTTCTGAGCCACAAGCGTGCTGCATGAAACGGGCAAAGAGACTCTTAACAGCACGCCGAGTGTGCGTGGCTCCAACCCAGTCGTCTCCCTTTATTCGGTGTGCACCTTTGTGGACGTTTTATTTATTTACTTTAAAATGTGTTTTTTTTTTACTTCTTCAAATTATTATTATTATGATTTAACGTTACAGTTATTATTACAGTATTATCTGTGCCGTGCATATTATACACAACACGGGGACTTGACATTTGCACAAACGCAAAAAAAATAAAATTCTACACGACTTGTGCCGATGAGGCGATGGATCTGCAAAGCAAGACCCCCCCTACCCCCTTGATGTAAAAGATGCCATGACAGCAAAACGCGAAGATGAAACAACAGCAGAAGCAGCAGCAACAACAAACAACAACAACAAGGCATCTCGGCGCGTGTAGGAGTGGAGCGCACGGAGGACGATTCAACTGACGCTCCCATATACAGTCTCTTTGGTCGTTTGTTCGTGTTATGATACGTACAGTACATAAATATGTATACGTAATAGTGTGTGAGCCATCGAAAGCAGATTTGATATTCGCTTTGCGAGACCGTGGGGCATCGCCTAATCTGTTGAAATGAAAAGGAAAAAAAAAAGTGAAACCTAATAAAAGCCGTATTTAAAACAAAGGAGTCGTTCTAAACCACATTCCTGCGATCATGTAAGTGTTTAGTGTGAGCTACAATGTCATCAGCGTTCCCGTTCCCCTCATTCTCCCTCAAGCGCTCACCTCACCCACTCTCCTTCCTCCTCTCCAAGCCACGGTTACTCCAAACCCAAGCTACGTCCCTGACCAGCCTCCAACCCGCGCACATCATCGCAGCGTTTTTACGATTGCGATATGGGTGGTTAATATCCGCAACTCACGCAAAGAAGGGCCTGCCCGAGCCGGTTTGATGCCCACCTCGGGCGCCTTTTTGTTCCGTGGAGTTTCTGTGTTCTCCCCCTGTTCTGCATGGGTTCCTTCTGGGTTCTCCAGATTCCTCTCAAAGCTAAGAAAAACATTCATCAATTGGCCGATAACTTCAGAATAAATTGGACGCAAATGTTGGGACCTGCTAATCGAGTGGTTTCCTCCAGCTCGACATTGGACGAATGTTGTGCGGGTCAACATTTTAATGTTAAATTATCATTATTATTACATTACGGAGACAGTGGCACACTGTGTGTTCGGCCACAGACTTGTTCAACGATCCACGATTGCAGAAAAAAATCTAACTGCATTCATCTCTCAGCGTTGTTTTCATGACAAAAGTTCCAACAAAATTGAAATCCTAGCACAATAAAGGCTGTATTCACACCTTCAATGTTATGACACATCTTCCTCTGAAGATTTTAATTAAGATAGTTTAACTTAAGCAAGATTCACCGGAACAGTGCAGCATTCTAAGCACACGTGATTATACTGCAACAAACAAAAAAAATATCGTAATTTTTGTAGAATTGTCACTTCTGTGGATTTGTTTCTAAAGCTCCAGCTTGATTTGTATATATGCAGAAACGCAGGCAGACGCACACACACACACACACAACTTCAGCAAATTGGTTAATAAAGTATAAAATAAAGCATAAAATACGAAGTTGGTTAATGTGTGAATTTTACAGATGCAAGTTTGACCAAAAAATATCACACGTTGCGAACGGAGCCAACTTCAAGTGCTGGGCACGTTTTATAATTTAAAGAAAACTCCCAACACCCCGCACACCCACACCCCACCGCCCCCCACAACACCCCACCCCTACACCCCCCCATACACATACACCCCCGCCCGCACACCCATACGCTATTTCACCGTTCTTTTCTTGTTATTTTGTCCGTGTAAACAGGACCCGTTACGTGTGCGGCTCGCATAAGCGTACACGCGTTACATTCAGGACGTTCAGAAGTTTCAAGCTGTCAAATTAACCAACATGAACCCACGCGTTAATGTGTATCTTATGAATTCTTATTCTCCATTTGATGTGCGTGGGTTTTCTCCCATAACTAAAAGAACCCCCTCATCAATCGGCCCATAACACCATTATATTAGATAGGACGCAGTGTCTGGCGAATGTTGCCGCCGGCTAACCGCCTGGCTGCCATCCACCCTCCATTTCTCTGCGGTTTCCTCTCTGCGCCGCTGAGTCGTTCTCTCTTCGAACGAATACCTTTGACGTTGGACGAATGCTGTGCGCGTTGTAAATTATAATATCAATGTATTACTTTTCCCACTCACTTTTTATTTAATTTCCTTACACTTAGACGGCAGCTGTCGTTGAGCTGCATAGCCCTACCACACACGAGTCGTGTGCACTATGTTTGTGGAATATTCGTTGTTTTGCCTATTTGTCGGCAGTTCAGAGTGCAATGTCACTGAACCGTCTACGGAGCTATTATTTCGGGACAGCCGTGTCCAGTGATCTCCATCTCTCCCTCGCGACGTTTCGCCTCCCAATGATGCCTCCAACGTGGGAGGCGAAACGTCGCGAGGGAGAGATGGAGATCGCTCGACACGGCTAGCACAGCTCTGTAGAGCAACCACCATGAATCGAGCCGTGAGAACCTACATCAGTCCATGCTATACCGTCTGTGTGTCCCAATGGAGTGCAATTACCGATCGCTGTTAAAGGCCATTTCTGTGCAATTTGAAACTGATCTTGTAAACGCCGGCTGATGTTAACGTACACATTTATGCTGTAGATAGAATTAAACTTAATTACTATATTGCTGTATATAGAAACGTTAATCTATATATAGGCAGCATCGAATGTCTTGTACAGATCTGTATGTGCGGTATATTGGTCTGTATGTGTGAGTTAAGCCACATATGTTTGACACATATACAGATGTTATATAGGCATACAGTTATGTGTATATAGTCTATGGTGTGTGGGTGGGCTGGTGTGTAGGGCTATACACTGTGTGTGTCTAAACACTAAAGCATAAGAAACCTGGTGTTCATTTTGAATTGAATAGGCATATACAACGCAAAGATCCCAGCAGAGCCTTAACAAACTGATGGGGCAAGTGCTGTTAGTGAGCACCTATGAAGGCCTTCACGGCACATGGACGGGTGGGCGGCCAACACCACGCACGAACACCTTCACCTCCCTAATGCTGATATTTACATACTGCACTAGGTACTCATTTAAGACAGAGTCGACCTAGAGGAGGCCCAGGACCTGTTCAAACCATTTATAGTACCGCTCCCCAGATTTATCTGTGATGTATATCTGACCGGGGCGGCACGGTGGCGTAGTGGGTAGCACTGGCGCCTCACAGCAAGAAGGGCCCGGGTTCGATCTCGGCTCGGGGGCCTTTCTGTGTGGAGTTTGCATGTTCTTCCCGTGTCCGCGTGGGTTTTCGCAGGGCACTGCGGTTTCCTCCCACCGTCCAACGACATGTTGCCAGGTTAATTGGCGAACTGACTAAATTTCCCCAGGCGCCCTGCGATGGACTGGCGTTCCATCCTCGGTGTTCCCCTGCCTTGCGCCCTGTGTCTGCCGGGATAGACTTCGGCTCACCGCGACCCTGTTCAGGATTAAGCGGTTTCTGAAAATGAATGGATGGATGGATATCTGACCAGGGCCTGGACCCCCCTCTAGGTCGACTTAGCCATAAACGAGTACCTGAGGTAGTGTATAAACATCAGCATTTGGGTGGACAAGGTCATCCGGGCGTAATGGTGGCCATCCAACACCCTCGTGTGTCGTGCCAACCTTCATAGGTGCTCACGAACAGCAATGCTTATATCACGGCTCCAGGGTTGATCTTTGCCTTTATAGTACACGCACACACACACACACACGCGCGCGTTTCTGTTGCATTGCAGGTGTGTGTTGAGGAGTGCCATGGCTACAGATTAAAGAGATGAACGTGGTTCTGTCAAGAGACGTGTATCCCGCGTGGTCTTGTGGCCGTCATGATCCGTCTGTGTCACCGCGGAGCGCCTGCCTTTCAAAAGCACCACGAGACCCATTATTTAAACCCATCCCAAGGGCGGTCTTAGTGAATACACGGGGCCCCTGACAAAATTCAACGACTCCTCCTCCTCCTCAGCTTCCCTCCCACCGCACCGATTAAACAAACACTAAATACTCCCAACGAATGTTGCGATAATGGGCTTCAATGTAATCCCGGACTTAATAGATTTGTTTGAACAGAGCACCGAGCGGTAAACAAGCATTGTCGTGTACATGACGAGGCAATCGTGGTACTATTGTGGAATCGTCTGCATACCGAACGGTACGCGGACAAACAGACGACCATCGGAGCCACCACCCCCCCACTGTGGGGGGTGGCGCCTGTGCCAGGCCAGGTGCACCTTGAGCAACTCTCTCTGCCCCCAACACGTGTCTGACCTGCAGCCGATGTCAGGCGCTTCCACGTGACCCCCATCGTCATCCGTTCATTGTCAGAAACTGCTTAAACCTGTACAGGGTTGCGGTGAGCCGGAACCTATCCCGGCAAACACAGGGCGGAAGCCAGCGCTATACCCAGGATAGGACGCCACTCCATCACAGGGCACCGGGGGCAAATTAGTCAGCAGGCCAATCAAACTATGCAGCAGCGTGTCTTAGGACTGTGGGAGGAAACCGGAGTGCCCGGCAGAGACCCACGCGGACACGGGGAGAGAACGTGCAAACTCCACAGAGAAAGGGACCTCATCGTGCTCAGTACTCGCTTCGTCCGGTACACTGTCGCGGGGGTGAGGTGGGGTGGGGGCACAGCTGCTCTTTCGGGATAGTCGTGTCATCAACATTATCAGCATACGCTTGATCCAGTACGTTGTCACGGTGGCCCGGAGCCTATCTCGGCAGACACAGGGGGGCAAGGCAGGGTTGGACTATAGTTGGGACGCCAGTCCCTCGGGGGGCACCGGGGCTGGCAGGGTGGCACACAGAAAGACGGTACTGCCCGATATAGTGCTATTCCCGGGCGCCTTTCTGTGTGGAGTTAGTGTGTTCCCGTCCTGTTCTGGATCGGTTTCCTCCGGGATCTCTGGCTTCCTCCCACAACTAAAAAAAACCCACTCATTAATTAATTGGCCGATAACATAATAATATATGGGACGCATGTGTCTATCGGGTTGCCGCCAGCTAGCTGCGTGGCTGCCACCCCCCTCTGCTGCTTTGGGACCTCTGGGTGAAAGGCGCTGTAAAATGTAATTAAACTATTATTATTTGGTGAGCAGGCCACTTAACCTAGGCAGCGTCTTTCTGAAATGTTGGAGCGAACCAGACTTGGCCGGCGAAATCCGCGGCGCACGCTTAATAAAGTTAAATGTACACTTGGAACGAGCAGCCTCACAAATAAAACGTTACGGGATGGTTAACACATTTATAGGGAGGTCCCCAGAGCTACACGTGGCGCGTTAGCACAGCACGGATGTAAAACTAATGAACGAATGGTTGGCGCCAATTTGCACGCTCGGGACAGAGATGCTGCGCCGTATATGCTGCTCACAGCAATGAGTGAACGACCGCCTTGTAGTACATAACCAGGTAGGGGCAATGTCTCTGTGTAATTGGAGACCTGGGATTACAACAGAGGGCATAACACAAAGCAACACTGGAGGAATAGGGTGGCGAGACGGCTGTGCAGTGGTTAGTACGTTACACTGAACGCGTTGACCTAGGTTCGATCACCAGCCACATCTAACATCACAGGCGAGTGATCTATGAAACCAAGTGGGCGATGAAACCGGTATTGGCTGCCAAAACCTTCACGTACACTCAAGCGCTCACCCAACACCGCTGGTCCCGATTACTGACAATTTAAGAGCTGCGTGAATTCTTATTTCATTCACTATGGGTCGTTGGATGGTTGCTCTTCAGAGATGTTCTTTCGGGATAGCCATGTCGCGACGTTTCGCCTCCCGCGTTGGAAGCATCATCATGGGAGGCGAAACGTCGCAAGGGAAAGAGGGGGAGCGCTCATTAATACGACCATCCCGATAGAACAGCTCTGAAGAGCAACCCTCACGAATCGAGCCGTGACAACCTACATCAGTGTAGGGGTGAGTTTATTTTGTTATTGCCAGGCAGCGCAGTGGTGAAAGGACCGCGTTTGATTCTGGCCCCGTACCTCCCGTTCCCCGAGCCGAACCGACTCATCGCGGTGAAGTTCAGTCAAACGCCCCCAGCCCGCCTCGCACGCGGCGTGCGGAAGGCATCCATCAAGCAGTCTCCGGACAAAAGGCGGATAAACATTATTAATTCATTTCACGCAAACAATAAGGCACCCAAAAAAAATGCCGCAAAACAAGTGACACGCTCAACAATGCTTGCTTGCTCGCTTTGCCCGCTATTCACCTTAATTATTGCGCGAGTGCGATACGTTGACGCGTAAAGATAAAACCGCTCTCATGCTTTGTGCCACGGGGTTCACAGACGCCTAACGTGTGGGTAACGCATACGGGCGGGCAGAGAAAACCTCGACTGTAAAGGCGCGCTGACCTGCAATTCATCCCATGCAGTCCGATGCCGACGCACGGCATAAGTGTGTCTTCGGGACACACGGATTTGCGGCTCCGCGGCGTAATCTTGCGGAGGCAGCCAGCGATCCGGGAGCCGGGTCTATAGATGAGAGAGCGCTTCTATATCTGTGCCGTGCCCCACAGAGGCGGGCGATTGCACGGCGGCCGGGGAGGCTCTGAACAAGGCAGTTAGCGCACGCTTCATTAGCGCGGCGCCAGGGAGGAGCGCTGCAGCCTTTAAGCACGCTGAGATTACATTAAATGAAGGATTACTTCCCCGTGTTTTGCCTTCTCCATTATTTAATCTCCGCGCGGAGATGGGCGCGTTGCAGGTGTTGCGTTAATTAATCCGGCTCTGTGGCGGCAGAGCCGGCTGCAGTCAATCAGCGATTATTTTTCTACCCCTCCCCCGTGTGATATAATAAATGCTGTCATCGTACTGTAATGTGTTTGTCCTGGAAAGCGTTTGCAAGACCCGAGACGTCACGTTCAAGAGGGTCTTGCGATGGAATGTGTGGCTGGTTAGGTTAAGAATACGTTGCCGTTGCTCGAGGTCGGAATCCACAGAGCTGGGAGAAAGCTGATAAACACCAGGAAAGGGCACTCAGACTGCCACGCGAATAGATCAGAAACCTACCTGCGGATAGTTGCTCTTCAGAGCTGTTCTTTCGAGATAGCCGTGTCGAGCGAGCTCCCTGTTTCCCTCGCGACGTTTCGCCTCCCACGTTCCAACGGGAGAGAGGGAGATAGCTCGATACGGCTATCCCGAAAGAACAGCTCTGAAGAGCAACCCATCATGAATCGAGCCGTGAAAACCTCCATCAGTCCAACCGACTTGCTGCACTGCCTCTATAGACTATCTGGTTTCCCTGCAAAGGCGTGTTGTTACATAAATCCTTCCCAGCAAAATCCGCAAACCTCACTAGCATGGCCTCCAAATGAGGGCGGTTGTGTGTGACCCATGCATCTAATAGGAATTTAACTCGACACGGCTATCCCGAAAGAGCAGCTGTTGAGATACATCTTCATACATCGGGCCGTGAAAACCAACCTCAACACAACTGTAACTTGGTCTCGTCATCAATACGATGCGTTGTCAAACAAACCTCCCTGTCCACAGGAACCGTGGGGAAGGCCCTCATCCAGCAGTGGATTTGACAAACGGGCAGTGACCAGACGCGCTCATAAACTATGGCGAAATACTTTAGTTTAAATTCGAAGTTATAGCTGGCATTAATCCTCACGGGTTTTACGACTTAAGACCCTTTCCTTCCAAATGGAAATGCCCAAGGATATGCAAAACGTGTGGGAGATTACACACGGTGCACACGACTAGTATTGAGCATACCCGGCGCTTTACTGATTCAAACAACCCGATGGTTATTGATGCAACCAAATGGGTTCGAGGCATGAAAGGTGCTTTTCAAAGCTGTTCTTTCGGGATGGCCGTGTCGAGTGAAGGAGAGAGGGGGAGCGCTGGAAACGGCTATCCCGAAAGAACAGCTTTGAAAAGCAACCGTCATTGTTAATATCTACAATAATTCATACTTCAGATACATTCAGTTTATCAATGTATTTTGTTATATTGCCAACATTATGTTACACACTCATTGGTATACGTAGAATATTTTTTGCGAATGAAATGGGGGTCACGAGACATCTGGACCACGCTGAACACGTGGGTGCCTTTCCCCCGGTGGAAAAATGAATACATAACATTTTACATTAATAACGCGCACATATTCATTCACTGTCGAATGTGCTTATTCGACGAGAGAACGACTCAGAGGCGCGAGGAAAGCGCAGAGAGGCGGAGGAGGCAGCCAGGCGGTTTGACCGGCGCCATATTGCCACTAGACACTGCTTGCTATATATTATGATGTTATCGGCCAAATAATTAATTAGTGTTTTTGTTTTAAGTTGTGGGAGTAAACCGGAGGAAACCCACGCAGAAACAAGAGCAGAACACACAAACTCCACACAGAAAGGCGCCCGAGCCGAGATTCGAACCCGGGATCTTCTTGCTCTGAGGCGCAGATGTTACCAACTGCGCCACCCTGCCGCCCAAAAAGTCACATTCATCCCCGGCCTTAGCTGCCGTTGCTCCGTGGTCGCCCAACGCTGTACATACCACCGGGGGTAAACGGCGCCGTACGAACGTAATACATTATCGTTATTAATTGTGGGACAGAGCTGGCGATTAGAGAGGCTCAGGAAGGCGAGCCGACGCGGCGGCGTCACGTCGGCGCGGCATTTTAAACACCGCGGTGCTTAACTACAAAGTGCGTCATTACGAAAGCATAGTTTAACAAGTGGCGGTATAAAGGTTTCGGCTTTAGGCGCAATAAAAAGGCAGTTAGCCACAAATTAATCACGTTAACGCCCTGGTAATTGGCTGCAGTAAAAATGAAAAATCATTACGCGAATTAGCCCACTACTGACGCGTGTGCCCGCACGCGTGTGCGTGTGTCTGTCTGCCTGGGTCGACTCAGCCTCAAATTAGTAGCTGGGGTGATGTATACGCGTTGTCAAAGGGGGAGACAAAGGCGGTTGGGAGTGGTGTCGGCCGGCCTTAATAGGTGCTCGCCAACAGCACTAGACCCTACAGTCTGTTAAAGGTTATCGGGAGGGGGGGTCATGTGTGTTGTTGTGGTCTGTGTGTTTTCACAAATTAATAAGGGCACATTTCAAAGCATTTTGGAAAGGTAGAAAATGTGACGTTTTGGTCAGCAGAAATAAAACCCAACTTCGCTTCTCTTCTGCTCAGATCAAAGGACCTTAACTTCAGACTTCAAGTGAGGCCTGGCCCCTTCCCCACAACATACACACGAGCGAGTTCTCTTCATCCCAACTTAATTGGACTGAATATAAAACCCCAACGCTGTATGTACCGCATACGTATCACCATTCGGGGATCGGGCAGATTTGTAAACTATCCGAGAGTAGGGGAAAGAGAGGGGCGTCCTTAAATAGCAGGCGTTTTAACATCGTGCCCGACATTAACAGTACCAGCCCCCGTACACAACCAACACCTTGGATCTGCCGCTGGTCAAAGTGTACGTACATGTGTGTACGTAGCGCTGCCGCCTCACAGCAAGAAGGATTTCGGGATCGAATCCCAGCTCGGGCGCCTTTCTGTGTGGCGCTTGCATGTTCTCCCCGTGCCCCGCGTGGGTTTTCGCCGGGCACTCCGGTTTCCTCCCACCGTCCAAAGACATGCTTCCAAGTTAATTGGCCTACTGAGTAAAATTACCTCAGGTGCCCTGCGATGGACTGGCGTTCCATCCTCGGTATCCCCCTGCCTTGCGCCCTGTGTCTGCCGGGATAGGCTCCGGCTCGCCGCGATCCTGTACGGGATTAAGCGGTTTCAGAAAATGGACGGATGTGTGTGTGTGTGTGTACGTACGCGTGTGTACGTGCCGTCTCGACCTTCATCGGTGCTACTCGCCAACGGCACTTGACTCTGTACAGGTCTGCTGAGGCTATACGGGGGACCTTTGTCAGTGCGTGTTCCGTGTCCCTATTGGCCGCACGCACCCGGGAGATCTCGCCTTGGCCTCACATTATCACCCGTATTTACGGTTTTGATTGCAAGGCGGCTAATGAGTTGTGGTTACACGGGTGCACGTCGCCAAACAAATAGCACCTCTGTTGACTCAAGCAAATTAATAACAGCCAACTTGCGTTTGTTTTCCCCTTCCTCCCCCCCCAACAGCCGACACGTTAATATATATATAAACATTCACCTTCGTTTAAGCACTCGACGCATCGAGGCAGCGAGCCGCACTTGTCAAGCAATTAAATTGTATTCGTGAGCAGAAGCGTTAAATAACTTAGGCGGCCTGCGACACGGTCCCTTCGTGTGTGTTTAACCGTATGGCGGTGGGAATGCGGCCAGGAGATATTGTTTCTTCCTGTTAACGGGCTGTGTCGGGTGGAGGAGGGTTTACGACACGCGCGTTTACGCGGACAAACCTAAATAATAATAGCATTTATAGAGCGCCTTTCACCCGAGGGTCGCAAAGTGCTGCACAGGGCTGTTGAGAGAACGGCATGTCATCAACATCAAGTCAGGTCAACTGAAAGTCAAGCAATAGCGATACATTATAGGACGAATTGTCAATCAATTACCGCCCGCTTGGCTCGTGTTGAGCGCAAGGTCGCTCCTTTCGCACGGTTTCATTCATTCATTATCAGTGGCCACTTAATCTTGTACAGGGTCACTGCGAGCCGGAGCCTATCCCGGCAACCCCAGGGCACAAGGCAGGGCTTTAATTAAGATGGGACGCCAGTCTATCGCAGGGTACCGGGAGACAATTTTGTCAGCAGGACAGTTAACCTTGACAGCAGCAGCATGCCTTTGGGACTGTGGGAGGAAACAGCAGTACCCGCCGAAAACCCACGCAGACACGGGGCTGAACCAGGCAAACTCCACACAGACAGGCGGCACTCGAGCCGGGATCGAACCCAGGCTCAGCTTGCTGTCAGGCTCAGAAGCTTCTCACCGCGCCACCGTGCTGACACGACGGGGTCCCATTTACCATAAAGCTCAATACTCTAGGGCCTGATAAAAGCCAAAGTTTTATTTGTGCGTGTACAGACAAATGAAAGTCTGTTTAGTCTCGTTATTATCCTTGAAACATACACGCGTCTGGACCTATAACCTCGGAGGGCTCCGCGGGCAAGGCACGTGGGCAACAGGATGAACGGGTGAAATTGGGTCGATCGTCGTGACAATTGCCTCTCGCCTTTATTGGGCCTCTCTGGGATTGATAACAGCGGCATGGCCAGATCCATACGGGTAACAATCACATGAGGCCGCGTGCGCTCCGGGGCTTCTTCAGCTCTCGCAAGCTAAGCATGCTTTGGCCTGGTCAGATACCGGATGGGAGACCGCCCGGCTCGAGTGCCCGGTTGTTTGCACGTTCTCCACGTGGAGTTTCACCTGGTACTCTACCCCGGTTTACTCCAAACGTCCAAAGGACATGTTACCGCAATTAATTGACCTGGCTAATTTTCCCCCAGTGCCCTGCGATTAACTGGCGTACCATCTTGGGTATTGCCCTGCCTTGCGCCCTGTGTCTGGCGGGATATTACTGCCATGCCGTTCTCTCCACAGCCTTGTGCAGCGCTTTGTGACCCTCGGGTGAAAGGCGCTCGATAAATGCTATTATTATTATTATATACCCGGGCTCACGGCGACCCTGGACAAGATTACGCGGTTCCTGATAATGTAGTTTTGGTGGGTTACTCTGACTGCCTCACATTCCGAGCATATTCCGAGGAACGCAGGATTGAAACTGACCAAATATCTCGAATTCAAGACCTTCCCAAATGAATAGACTCTGCGTGAGTCGTTGGTCTGTGCAGCGCTACGGCACCGCCCTTGTGTGCGCGCAGCAATGACGTAACCGTAAAGACATAAAATAATATATAAGGCACAACGTCTAATTAAAATAACAAGTCAGTCCATCAATTGACAATCTAAAATACTATCACTACTAATACGTTCCGGCAGGATTTAATCCACGGGGGTGCGGGTGATAAGTAAGCACTGCACGTGGCCTCAATGTGCACCTGGCCTGGCACAAGCGCCGTTTCAGGCAGAATGCTTCCCGTCATTGTGGGCAAATCGATCAGCCTGGGAACGCGCGAGGATACGGGACACTATTATTGTTACGAGAGCAAATTGCACGCCGTATTGGCGATCTGGTTCCAAGCGTGTAACACGTTCTTCCGAAGCGATGAAGGCGGAAGACTGCTTAAGAGGGTCGATGGTTAGCAGTGCAAACAAACATGGGAGTTGAAAGCAGAAACAGCGTTTAGGATACGGAGGGGTTATCGATAATTTGTAATTAAAGCTGAAATAAGATACAAACGCCTCGGTGTTGGGCAGATTAAATGAGCGCTCTTACGAAGGATTCGAACCCGATACCATCAGTGCGGACATACATATACTGTATACATACTTAAATCCATACAAACACTTGCTCGATTACACATAGATTGGCTACAAATGCAACCGGTGCGTGACTAACGTTTGGTGGAGGGGGGTGTTGCTCGTGGATCGCTCACCGCTACATCAGCTTGCTTAACAGATTCCGATTCCCGCTCACGGCTACCATCAGTGGCTAACGACGTCCAAACCCACGCCGTGTGCCTCCCCGCCTCGCCTTCACCAACCTCCGCTGACCAGCATCGTGAAGTATGGTCTAGGACTCTCTCTCGTGGATGCCCTTCCACCAGCAGTGGCGCTCGGAAGGAATTGCATAGCTGTGCTTTTAACCTTTAAACCTCCTTTGGGATTGTGTCGCCGTTTTTTTTGCTATTGCGTGTGTCTATGTGTGTGTTCTTGTGCTTCAATGTTGAATGTTTAATTTGGATTGGCGTTGTTTCCCCCTCGTGTCTGTCTCTGTCTTCCTGTCTCTGTGTCCCTATTTCTCTCCCTGTCGCTCACCCTGCCTCCCTGTCTACATCCGTGTTTGTCTTTAAGGAAGTGACGGCCATCTTAGGGTACGCTGGCAGATTTTTGCCGCTCTTACGATTGCCAGTTTCACGACCTATCGGTGTATTCGAAGCAGCCTTAATCATTTATTTTTTGTTGCTTTGGTTTTTTTATTGGTTGTTTTTTCCTTCGTTGTTGACATGCCGTTCTCTCCGCGGCCCTTGTGCAGCGCTTTGTGACCCTCGGGTGAAAGACGCTATATAAAATGCTATTATTATTATTAGTACATAGGTCGCGACTCCAAGCGCTTCGTTAAAAATCTCACCCGTGTCTCCGCATCACGCCCATGATGACCACGCGTCTTAGCTTTCTGCACCGCATCTTTGAAACGCGATTGCAATTAGACACGATACGAATCGAAATCGCATTGCCTGGCATATAATTAACACCGCTGTGTTGTTATTGAGAAAGGTTCGTCCGCAGGGGAAAGGCAGAGGCTAAACATACAGGATTTATTTCTCTGCCCAGGGGGGGATATTCGCATAAATGGCCTTCCTTAAATATGCGGAGATCTACATAGGGACAGCCTGCGGGTCAGTGTGGGCAAATCCTTCAATCCCTGTGATGGAATTCTCCCAATTTCCAACAGGGAACTGTCGATGCGGCAATTACATGACAAATTATATCGCATTTATTTAAATGGCACGAGAAGAAATGAGGGTGGGTGGGGGCTTAACGGCCACAGTATGACGTCTTCTAGCTGAAGGATTTAGCAAATAGCAAACCTGAGAAAGGAATGCTAACGCGGTTTGTTAAAATTGGAACGAACGGAAACTCGCATAATGTTTAAAAATATACAAGGTTTTTCCTTTTCTGGCAATGAGACAGGTGTTAAGATCTGAAAAAAACCAAGTGGACACCTTTTTGCAAAGGGTCCAGTTTGCAAAAATGCCACACATGCTTGTGGCAAAAATGTGCAAACAAAACGCTATGATAAATAGCGTTTTGTTTGAAACTGAGTGGCCCACACCAGAGACTAGTCTCAGTGTTAGCCAAGTGTTGCCGAAAGGCAAGCAGTTTTGGATAATGGAAATATCAATGCAAATATTAATGCAACACATGATTTAGTGAGGCTGCTGGGTTGGCAGTGGTGCACAAGCACACATAACAACATACACTGAATAGAAACGTTAAATAACACTGTAGCCTTAAAACGAGTCTATATACAGGGTGGGCCAGAAATAACTGACACATTGCCGTCTACATTAATTATAAATGTGTCAGCTAATTGTGGCCTACCATAAACAATTGCAACGTTTTTGGGCAATGACACATTTTCATAGGCCTCTTCATATGCTATGAAGAAGAGCCATTCTCCAAAACGACGCCTATTATATATTTTTCCTTTTAAGGCCACGGGGTTATTGATGGATGTGTTGGAGATGTTCTGATACTAAATATAGAGTGCAGCTACTGTATAACCTTTGCTGTTGTGATGCATTTATTTTACTCAGGTCTCCCTTGAGAGAGAGGTTTCTAGTCTGACCGGGCACCGAATCGTTAATACTAACATAGAGCCGCTGTCAATCCACTGCTGGATCGAAGCCCCGTCACACAGTGTCGCTCATGGCTGTTGCTTGATCGTACTTCACGACGCTGGTCAGTGCGGGTTGGTGAACGGCCCGGTCCACAATCGGTTCCGATTTGACTCGCCACGGAAGCGAACCTAGGTTCCCGGGTTCATCGTGTTATGCAGTGTGCAAGCCACTGCCCTTTACTCGGTCTTAACTATAGCCAATGGAATTTAATTACATTTATGAACACGACCCATTTCTTAACACAAGTGTTAAGCTATTAACTCTTGTATTATTGCCAGAAAGGGTAAAACCATCCATCCATCAATTTTCTGAAACCGCTTAATCCCCTACAGGGTCGCGATGAGCCGGAGCCCATCCAGGCAGACACAGGGCGCAAGGCAAGGCAGGGGGATACCCATGATGGGACGCCAATCGATCGCACAGCTCTTCAAACTTTCGCTACGCGCAAATTGCGACATTATATAACGTGTGCGGCACTCGATAAGTTGGTCTCAAAAGCGAAGAAATAGGCCGATGTCCTAAAACAAATATAAGTGGCTCATTTGTCAGTTCGTGACTGAGGTATCGCCTTGTCAATGACTGCTCAAGTGTACGAGTCAACGCAGGTGTGTGCACGTGTACGTGTGTGTGTGTATGTGTGTGCGCGCGTGTGTAATCGGCATTTGTAAACGCTTTCACCTTTTCTCCCAGGGGCTGACAACGGCGCTGCAAGACGAGTGTCACGCATCGCAGCGGGAGTTTCGAGACTTAATTGAGGAACCGCCAGATAGGATGGCGGCTTCTTTTAACAACGCGCGTTTTAAAAATTCGCTGCCGCACAGCGCGAGGCACAGCTGCTGCCAATTAAGCCCACCGCGTGCCTTCAGCTCATCACACACAAACACACACAGCTCTCCCCTCCCATGCACAAACCCTCCCTTACAGCCTCCACCAGCCCGCAACTCCCTCCCTCATTCCCATCCTTCCCAACCTTTCCCCCCCACTTACCCAACAGCACCACCACCCCCCATCCCTCCCTCCCTCCCAGCACATCAGCAGCACAAACAATCGTTCATCCCACCCGATTGAGTCAATATATCCCCACGTGCGCCATTGTGTTATATTAATTTCGGTTCACTTTTTGGACTAAAGCAGAGAGCGAGAGAGGCCCTGCTGGGAACGCATAATAAACGTGATATTGAGCCCACGAAGAGGCGTGATCACCAATATGAAGCTATCGTGTAAACCGCCTTTCTCTCTGACGCGTCCCTATACCCGCCCGGCGCGTTAATCGCGTGTTAATGAGACGCCGCCAGGTACACAGGGTGTTTTTAAAAAAAATCTTAAATAAGAGAATAAAATACAATTTAAAGCGGGAGATTAATAATCCACTCATCTCGCCTCCCATCTCTTCGATCCGTTGTCGTCCCTCTCTGGCTGTGAATTGAATCCCGTAACACCGCACGCGTTCTCGTTTGTGCCTCCATCACACACAATTACGTTGCACTTTCGCTTCGAGGCATCGCGCGGCATTTACATTCGGAGCTCTCCCCGTAAGTGAACAGCGCACCACACTGTGCTAGAGAATGTCCCGTGCGCGGACCGTATTGTGGATTTGAATCTAGAGTCACTTTCAGAAGCTAGCCATCGTGCTTCGAAGAATCGCAAAGAAGAAGAACGGCGCCTTTCGAGCCACGCTGTGGCCACAACCTCCGATATCGTCAAGGAAGACTACGGTACACGTTGCTGTCGATTGAAAAATCCAAGCTGTATTAAAATACGAGTGTAATGTTAGGGGGGGGGGAGCTGTCAATAGAGACCAGGCTGAAAACATTAACTGCCTCCACTCGAGGATCCTTCTTCCCAGCCGTGCCAGCTCGGTGCTCTGACCCCTGGCTCGACCAGGTCATCTCCTCCCACGTAATTTCAATCGTCATCAATGATTGATCATCTCAGTCTACGATGCAACCCAATAGAGGAATGTCACATGATCGAACAAGAAGACCACGCATATCCCATGGAGCCTGCTTCATAAGCGCCAATGACAAGTGCCGTGATTGAGCACCGATTAAAGCCCTGTCACGGAAGATGAGTGTGGTGGGGCTGCCACTTTTCTCCATAGCGCTAACGTTCACCGCTCCGCTGCTTCTCAAGGGCAAGGTCAAGAGGTCATCATCACCTATACTGTCAATACTACCACACGGTTCCCTCTAAAGACTGCTCTTATAGGTTCATCACCACGATCTGGCTCAGGTATTCCCCTTGGTTGCTGACTGTTGGATGTCACTCCCATGCCGTTCCCAGTAAATTGCCCTCCAACAACAACAACAGCCGTTCGCCACTAAGTCGCGGTGACGCCACTACGGCGCCTGTGCCAGGCCAGATGCACCTTGAGACCACGTGAAGTGTCGAAAGCTCGCCCTCCTGCAAATTTCCCTCCATCGCGAACCTGCGTATCCTGATTGCATCTACAAGCAAATCGAACCACGTAACGTTTCAGAACCTCCGAGTCGCTTGTCGTATTCTTCCATTAATTCTCCGCAATCCGCTTGATTCGACGCGTATTCAAAGGTCACAAGTGAACGTCCTTCTTTCCCCTTTTAAAGCCCAACTATCTGATACTGCAAACTTTCGGCTGAGTAAATGTAGTGGAGGCAACGGCCAGGTGCGAATATTATTTACAACCACTGGTCGTGTGCATGGTGGTCACGCGTCAAACCCAGGCGGACAGAATTGTGTGACTACAACATATGTACACATGTTTATTTAAACGGTAGTTTTCATTGGGTGAACGGTGGCACTCTAGTAAGTGCATCGCACTATGAACCCTGCAACCTCTGGTCAATTGCTAGCCACGGCTAACATCAGTGACCCGGTTGTTGCCCAATCTTTCAGCATCTGACGGGAATGATGAAGTTTGCAATTCTAGTCCTTGTTCTGTCATTGCGATGACACAGGCAACTCTTGCCAATGAGACTCGTCCTGGTCTCGAGTGTTCAACTGGTGAGACAACGTAAACTGGCACCGTCAAACAACCGACGCGACCTACACAGATCTATTAACCAACAGTCTATTGGCAACGGGATATGCGTTCTCTTACAAAAAATAACTATATCAAAGAAGCTATGCGCAGTATAATGATTAACTAAACAATTAAAACATGCATTACAGCATATTCCGCGTGCTAATGATTCAATGTCAAACGTGTTCCAAAGTCAGGTCAAACACGGCGCGATTCCTTCATAATTCTTTGAATGTGTCCGACACGTGCTCACTGCGATTTCCCAAACGCCCGGTGCATAGATACTAAACCACCAGAACACGCAAATAAAAATATCTTACGCCCTTATACGTGTTGCTATGTCGCGCGGGAATTCGACACAACAGGATTGTGTATCCTTTACACACGTTACGGCGTCATTGGAGTGTCTCTCAAGCCAGGGGCGGGGGGCCGTGGAGTAAGCTGACGCGTGATTAACAAAGCAGCTCACAATGTAAAAACATGCGACCATCACAACCCGTCAGCGTTCGCCCACCGGCGGCAACAACTCAATATTAACAACCGCGCCTGCTAATTTAATGGAAAGTAAAAAAAATATATGTTTGTGCGTGTGCATTTACAACTTATTTAAAGACACTCACAGGAGGAAGCCGCCTCTGCCTGGAGCTGCTACAGCTATGAGAACTCACAGCTCCGTTGACAAACACGTGCGGGTGTGAGAACAATTTGAGCATTTCTCGGAACCAAAATGCAGACACGCTATTTATGGTCGTGCATACGATTGCGTCGAGTGCGGATAACGCATTCAGAACGCCCGACTGTGCCTCCAAAGTGGGAGGCGAATCGTCGCGAAGGAGAGACAAGGAAGAGTCGACAACGGCTTTACCCGAAAGATCAGCTACGGAGAGCAATTCTCAGACGTTGAGCCGTCAAAACCTACATAAGTACTGTTCAAAGGCACCTATTGAGACTGGAACGGCATAGGAGTTAGGGGCTGTTGTGGCCGAGACTTTCGTCCGGCTGTACAACGACAACTACTGCCACTCACCATTGACCGGTGGTGATGTCACCACGGCGCTCGTGCAGGCCAGGTGAACTTTGGAACCGTGTGACGTGTCGAAGGCTTGTTGAGGAGCCGTCACGAAATAGCACGCGTGTTAAGGGTTAATTGACGTACGATGGCTGGCAGATGCACCACGCGCGCTCCCGAATGCGCCAACTTGCTTCGTTCTAACCGCACGTGCTGCGTTGAACGCGTCGCTCATCCACCCCGCGTTGGTAGGTTGGTCGCCTCCAACTGGCGAGCGGCGCCTCTCCCCGAGTCTCCCCCACCTCACGGAGGCCGATCTTGACATCACTGGCAATAATAATAATAATAGCATTTTATATAGCGCCTTTCACCCGAGGGTCACTAAGTCATCAATAGGTTCACTCAACTCAAACTAATTCTGTTATTATATCAGGCCATGTCTCCTAGGCCAGTGTCGGAGCTAGCTCATTGTGGGCCCTACGCAGAAATGTTTCTTGACTCCCCCCACCCAGGTAAGTTCTACTAAAAATTAAAAATAATAATTAAAAGCGGATATGGGGACCCCTTGAGCTGACCGAGGCCCTAATCATTTGTTTAGTCTGCTCCTGCCTAGCGCCGGCACTGCCTCGAGAAGATCTATACACACAGGGAGCATAGCCAGAAAAACACTCGGACGAGACATCAGCCGCCAATATACGACCCTTGTGTGCTGGTATTAGAAGCCACATTTAGACAATTATCCGTAATTAGTAGGCTCTTCTACCGGACTGGGAGACAATCCTAGGAATAAAGTTGCCTCGGAATGTTTGTTAAATATGGTTGTTTTTTTTGTTTATATAACAATATGTTGCATTGTACGTGTGCACACTGCTGGGTCAGATTGGACAGCAATTGGTTCGAGTGCAGTCACTGCTCACCTATCTCAGCTTAACTTGTAAATATACAAAATTGTTAGTATTTTGTTGTTAGTATTTAGTTTTTTTTAATCCTAGTATTTTTAAACCCTTGTTGTTGTGTTCCAGTCCATGCATATGCCAACATCGGGGTCTGAGCGAAACGGCATTTCGATACTCTATATGTCATGTGCATATGGCAGAATTGACAATAAAGTTGATTTGAAAAAAACATGGAAAAATTACCCAGTATGTCCAGTCAACAACGCATAGCTATTTTCCATAGCTGAAAGTAAGCCGGTACAGTCCAGTACGACATAACGATAAAACAGTGGCTGAACCATTTAGTACAGTACAGGTGGAAATGGAGGTTGTGATACAACCGTACCGGTAAGAAAATTAAGTTACTTTTCACCCCTGGTTATGTCTGTATTAAACAAAAAAAACTTCTACAGAAATGAGCAAATATTGACAAGGATGGATTTTGTGGGGTCTCAACGACTGTCGGAAGGTTGCAAGGCAATTCAAATGTTTGGCTGACCTTACATCTTTGAGGAATTAACGATATTTGCACGCGGTAAACCAATTTTAAAGAAGAAATATCTAGCCATCCAGCAGATCAACATTTATTCTCACACAGTTGTAGATTGGGTAACAAGTGAGCGCCTATGAAGGGTGGCATTGCAAACGACAGGGTGGATATGGCCAATTGCATGCCCAGTCACATTTGTTTCTACTGTGCTGATGCACAAGGTACTACTTTAAGGCTGAGTCAACCTAGGGCATGCCCAGGATCAGTTCGGCTAATTGCCACTGACGTGTTGGTGTGAACAGGAGCGATCTAACCCGGGTAGCCAGGCTCATAGACCAATGCGCGAGGTACCACACTATCGCCCCCACTTATAGCCTAATAACAACTGTCTTCTTGGGCGCCTGTGCCAGGCCAAGTGCACTTTGAGGTCACGCGACGTGTCGAACGCTCGCCGACAGGAGGTGATGGGACAAACCCAGGGTGCCATGGGCTGGCTGACTGAGAGGACTGGCCGAGGCACCACCTATGCTCCCTACGTATAGCCTATGCAAAGACAAAGATCCCCGTATAGCCTTAACATACTGTAGGGTCAAGTGCCGTTAGCGAGTGCCTATGAAGGCCGACACGGCACACGAGGGAGTGGGTCGCTAGCACCACGCCCGGCCGCCTTTTTTCCCCTAGTGGCAATGTCTACACACCACTCTAGGTTCTCACTTGAGGCTGAGTCAATGTAGGGGAATCCCAAGACCAGTTCAACATTTTTTCACTGGTTTTAGCCGTGAGCGGGAATCGAGCTCGGGTGGCCAGATTTGTGGCCAAGCGCGCTCACCACCGAGCCACCGCTCCCCACGCACACACGCACGCACGCACAGACACTTCATCAAATGCTAAAGTACACAGATACTGAAGTAACAGACATCCGCAGCCAGGCAGTAAGATCGATTAGTTAGTGTTTCATCACACAGAGAGAGAGAGAGCGAGAGCCAAATGCGTAATGCCCCGCAGAACAAAACAAACGGGAGATCACACGCGGTGTTGCTCCCAACACTCCCCATCGACGTGCACTCCGGTTCCACGTCTCTCCGCGTGTCTCGAGAGCTCGGTGGGGAGCGGTGGCGCAGCGGTTAGCGCGGTGCGCTACGAACATAGCGACACCGAGTTCGAGTCCCCCGCTCACGGAAAACCACCAGTGACCGTTTTCCGAACCGGTCCCGAGCCTACCAGAGGTCGACTCAGTTTCAAATGAGTACCTGGGTGCCGTGTGTAAACATCGCCACAAGGGAGGCAAAGGCGGCCTGGCGTGGTGCTCACCAGCCACCCTCTCGTGTGCCGTGTCGACCTTCATAGGTGCTCCCAAACGGCACTTGCCCCTACAGTCTGTTAAGGCTACACGGTGGATCTTTGTCTTTGTGTATGCAATTCCTATAGACCATACACACAGTCTATATGAATTGCTATCCATAGCCGTTCTTTCGGCCATTGCGAAGTTTCGCCTCCCACGATGGAGCCATCTTCAGGCTAGAGCAGTGTGCTGTGGCAAGTGCGGTGTCTTCATGGTTTCGTGTTCGTTTTTTTTGTCTACGTCTTCATCAAGTAACAAGGAGGGCCGTCGGTTTCTGCGAGTCATTTGCAGAACGACAGTAAACAACGCCCGAGGTAGCTGATAGAAACGGTATTTCGATTCTCTGTATGTCCTGTACCATATGGTAGAGTTGACAAATAAAGTTGAATTGAAATTGAACTGGTGTGCCGTGAGGAACTGTCCAAGCGTTCCGTGACATTTTTGTACAAAGATCATTAAAATAAACGCGCCGGCCTTTGCAGGTTGCTACTCGCTGACAGCACTTCACCCTAAAGGGCTGTTGAGGCTATCCGGGGAATCTTTGACTTTGTTTGAGAGCTCAGGCACAGCGGAGATGATGAACGTTGTGAAGTCGCAGTCCGACCACGCGTGTGTGTGTTGCGTGTACGTCCGTGCGTCCGCTATTGAGTTGTTGGGACCCTCGGTTGACAAGGTAACAGTGTTTGACCCACGGAGCAAGTCAATACAAACCACTAGATGCATTACGGGCCCTTTTTTCAATAACTTCCGCCACTTTAGCATCAAGACCGTGCGGACGGAGACCGTATAGTGCGCGGACACGTGCATTCAGGCCCGGCGGGAATTTATGCAAAGACAGGTAACAAGCGAGAAAATGTGCAACGTTAATTTGGCAGTCGCAGATTTTCTTTCGCACGAAAATATAACAGGAACACGCACATCCGCGTGGTGCATCTGCACGGTGATCAGCGACTTGCAGGATAAATGTGTGTAAAGGTTGGCAAAACCTGATGAGCTTCGGTAGATTCAACACGTTTTGAGAATTGCATACAGAGATATATTATTATTATTGTATTAACGTTTGTCTTGTCTGAATCGTCGTTAATTCGTTTGTCATGAGACTACGCGACACTGCACGTTATTGTGTTGATATTAACGAATCGTGCTTTGTGCAAGCTACGCTAAGCGCCTTTGAGACCGCATTATCTGTCCGTTATTCGGCTTTTAAAAATATTCGCAACTGGTTTTGTCGGTGAAAAATGTTTGGATATATTTTCGAGATTGCAAAGGAATTGGGGAGTAAATGTTTAACTTGGGGATCCATTGGCAGAAAACTTGGCATTGGGTAATAAAACGCGCAAGCGAATGAAGCGCTCGGCAGATTGCACTTGATATTCGACTAAAGTTCTCAGTACTGCAAGCACATACATTCAATACACGCATATATAGCATACAGAGCTGACGCATAAAGGCATACACATGTACAATACAGAATATTTTTATAGAATAATAAATAGAATAATATAGAATGATAAACATTGTCATTTGAAAAATAAAAATGACAATTATTGTATCGATGTAGCTTCTCACAGCTATATGTATGAGAACTGCTCTTAAGAGCTGCTCTTTTGGAATAGCCGTGTCGAGCGTTCCTCCTTCGGGTTGTTTCGAGAAGCCTAACAATGCCTCCAAACTTCGCGAAACGTCGCAAATGTTAGAGGACGCACGCTCGACACTGCCATCCCTGAAAGAGCTGCTCTTAAGAGCAGTTCTCACGACAGCTGTCGGCATGCGTCGATTTGCAAACGTCACTTTTCACCGCGACTGGCCACTACGGTCTATAGAGGACCATCTGTGCGCTCGTACGTCCTTCGTAATCCTTGTTAGTATAACTGTGCTGCGTGCCGATGAGAAGGCGCGTGCCGTCACCCGTCTCTTCTGTACGTGACCTTCATCAGGGCCTGAAACTGACCTTCATCAGGGCCTGAACTTGCCCATGGAGCCGTGTGTGCGTCACCGGCCGGCGCTTCCGACGCAGTGCACATCTCTTCCACCTCTCACGCCCGCGAATCCAGGTATTTATTGCTGCGGTGTGGTTGCCGGCGCAAACGGCTGCTATCCAGTTTGAGCCGGGTTGGCCGGTTGTCCAAGAATAATGGGGGTATTGGAGCAGAATGTTATTGCCGTATGCCCTTCCTGTCATCAACCTCCTTTAGTCGGAGGGTCTTCGGATCACTATTTGTCTGGAACCTCCTCCAAAACCTGTTCACCCAGGGACACCCTGGGTAAGGTTTATTGATATAATTAGTATGTTCCACCAGGTGCAACAAATGCGGCTTGGAAATGTTAAGGGCAGCGTGTGTGATGGATGCCCGGAATGTGGTGATTCAGTTCTAATAGCCGCCAACAACTTTCCTCACTGACTTGAACTACTAACCTGGGTGGTAAAGTACGGTGAAATGACCGATGATCTACACAGCATGGTAAGCTTTTCATGCAGCAGTGGATTTCCAAGGTCGCCGTATATGTTGTAAGATATTTAAGTCAGGTACACATGGACCTGTATGTCCAAGATATGGCATGATATGCATACATATGTAAATGTGGTACATGCATAAATACATATAAAAAGGGTGATCCATTTTACCTGTCAAATCATTGCACCTTTGTAGCTCCGGAGCAAAATAAGATAACGTTTGCCGGTTTGATGGGTGATACATCAATAACCTTCTCGGCTTCCGGTCGCAAGCGGAGTCATTATCCATCATGACAATGCGGTGCCAATAGCATGTTTACATGCATGACGGGTCTACCGTCCGTCGGCTTCGCCATTGTGATCGCGGGGATTTTAGCGACGCAATCCTCATGGCTCTTCCACGGAGCGGATTTACATATTTACCGATGCTCCCCTCCTCGAAGACTTAAAACGTTCGCGTGTTTGAGAATTGATTTCCATAGCTGTTGTTTCGGGATATCCGTGTCGAGCGTCCCCTCTATCGCCTTCGTATCGTGTCAGTGTGGGTTTTCACCGGGTACTCCAGTGTCCTAACATTTTCCAAACACGTGTTGCTGCATAGGTTAATTGACCTGTTGAAGAAATTGCCCCCGGTGCCCTGGGATGGACTGGTGTTGCGTCCTGAGAATAGGCCCCCCTTGCGCCTTGTGTCTGCCGGGATAGGCTCCGGCTCACCGCAACCCTGTACAGGATCAAGCGGGTACTGATACAGAATTAATAAGCTATATAGCCCACGAGACCCCCTGTGACCTCGCATCCCAAGACCCGTGATTTATTTATAGCAGTTGTCCAGCGGGCAGGCGTAAGCAAGCAGCATGCCTTTGGGCTGTGGGACGAAACCGGAGTGCCCGTCGAAAACCCACGCGGACACGAGGGGAGAACGTGCAAACTGCACACGGAAAGGCACCCGAGCCGGGAATCGAACCGTGGAATTTCTCGCTGTGAGGCGGCAGCGCTCCGCACCGCTGTGCCACCGTGCCGCCCTACGGTGCCCGTCGCACCGGAGTGGCACGGTAGAGCGCCCACGCCGCTCCCTGCCGTGTCAAGTCAGGCGCGCAGCGGCAACACGCTACACGGCGCTGAAGGCGCGCGCCTCGTTCGCTTCATAAACATTTCGGAAAGGCGACAGGCCGGCCGAGGAAGCGAGCGGCGTTAAAAATTAGCCACTCGATTAAGGTTGTCGGCGCCTCGCCGTAACGTGTTCATTAGGCGCCCTAATCGCGCCGCGCGGCACACAGACACTGGTGTTCCTCGCGTAACGCGCAGACGGCCAACGACGCACTCCGTGTGTCAAACCGAATTGAAATCAAACCTCGATCTAACAGACTAATAAGGGGGGGGTAGCAAAGGGTGTCCAGAAGTCCGTTAAATTCGGATGTTTACATCTTCTTCTTCTTTGCGATTCTTCGAAGCACGATGGTCAGCCTCTGGACATCGTTGTCTTTCAGCTCGGCCTCGAAGTGTTTGGTAGAATTCGCAGGCAACACCAAGTATTACCTGACAGGGATCGCGACGTGAACCCTTCTACCTTGACCCCCAGAGGTCCGTTAATTCGAGGTTTACCAGACGTGGCGTGGAATGTGGATAATTGCGAGCCGCGTAGAATATTTACACAGAAGCGCGGTCGGCGGGATATTTGATGTGCAATCAATAACAAGGAGAGCTCATACTGTGGCAAAGTAACCTTGTAGCCTTTAAAAATAGACGTTAAAATATCGAGTTGTTATTCGTAAGTTATTATGTTACTTACGTAATAAGAAAACCAACTGTGATTAATCACTCACAGACCTTGGAGGCCGCTCCATGCTGTGTTGTGCACGGGGATCGCTTGTGCATACTTCACCACGCCGGTGAGTGTGGGTTGGTGAAGGTGGGCACCATGATACTTATCACAATATCACCACGGACAGGAATACTACGTGGGCGGCACGGTGGCGCGGTGAGCAGCGCTGCCGCCTCACAGCAGGAATGACCCGAAGGAAATAATCCCTCCAGCGTGTCCTGGGTCGGCCTCTAGGCGAAGGGTGAGGGTCGGGTGCGATGGCGTCACGGCGGGGAAAACGACGGACTTAGACGGACTAGACCGTGTTACACACTCACAGCTTATAAATGTC
Organism: Geotria australis; assembly: GCA_036362915.1. NCBI lineage: Eukaryota > Metazoa > Chordata > Hyperoartia > Petromyzontiformes > Geotriidae > Geotria > Geotria australis. The sequence continues at coordinate 6,270,591 of JAZEWU010000021.1, forward strand.
ATCAAGCAGACAAAGACAAAGATCCCCCCGTATAGCCTTAACAGACTGTTGGTGCAAGTGCCGTTAGTGAGTAGCACCTACGAAGGTCGACACGGCACACGAGGGGGTGGGTGACCAGCACCAAGCAGACACGCACACAAACACACACGCGAGCAGGCTAACGTATAAACACTGGCCAGACGCACAAACTGGCCCGTAAAGGCTGGCAGACACACGCACTGGCGGCATGCACCACATAGATCTTGCTTTGATTGCAAATGGACTGACACAGCAGCCAGTGAATGTAGCAAATCGAGGAGCTCAAAGCTCACAAAAGTAAATCTGGTCGCTACAAACCGTAGCTGTGGCGACACGGCGGCCAATAAATAACGCGAGCGATATTGTCATCGGGTGCAGTGTAAAGACACTCGCGTGGACACACCACACACACCACACACACGGCAAACATAACAGAAGCCACTCTCGGTCTCACACACCGCAGGTGCCAGTGTTGTGAGCGGCGCGTCGCTTGTGACCGGCACAGCGCTTTAGATCCCTGAGTTTCAACGTTTGCAAATCGTAGCAGGTGATGGTTGCTCTTCACAGATACGCTTTCGGGATTGCCGTTTCGACCGATGTCCATCTCTCCCTCGCGACGTGTCGCTTCCCGCGTTAGGAGCATCATCATGCTTCCAACGTGGGAGTCGAAACTGTCTTAGCGGTAGACCGGTCCGGACCATACCTGTTTACTTTCACCTCGACTACCACTACGTCTGAGCGCTTTTTTGATTTTCACTCCAGTATCGGTAGTTACACATCTCGGCTCGGGGGCCTTTCTGTGTGGAGTTTGCATGTTCTCCCCGTGTCCGCGTGGGTTTTTCGCTGGGCACTCCGGTTTCCTCCCAACGTCCAAAGACATGCTGCCAGGATAATCGGCCTACTGAGTAAATTGCCCCAGGTGCCCTGCGATAGACTGGCGTCCCATCCTGGGTATAGCGCCCCGCGTCTGTTGGGATAGGCTCCGGCTCACCGCAGCCCTGTAAAGGATTAAGCGGTTTCTGACAATGAGATGAGAGGCTATATAACGATTACCCACGTGGGGTTCCCTTGGAGAAGCGGTAATGAACGTCAAGTGTTTTTTTTCCACCTGGTTATATAAAGGAGATTGATCGGGGCTGCACAGCGTCGTATTTTCACGGTCACCAATATTGACCGCGTCCAACGCCGAGACTACAATAGCGGTAAGTCACTCCACTTCGCTCGACTTGCTCTGAGTAAAGTCACGGAACAACGCAGCGAGTGCAGACGCCACACGGTACACACACACACACCCCCGGGTCAAATGAGGCCCATCTCATAAATGAACAAATGAGAATAGCTTGCCGTGTGTGCGTGTGTGTGTGTATGGTCGAGCGGTGGCTCAGTGGTTAGCGCGCTGGGTTACGAACCTAACGACCCGAGTTAGAATCCCACTCACGGCCAACACGATTTTATGAACCGGTTCTGGGCCTCCCTTAGGTCTACTCGCCTCAAATAAGTACCTAGTGCAGTATGTAAACATTGGCACGAGGGAGACATAGGCGGCCGGGCGTGGGTGCTCGTGACCCACCCCCTCGTGTGCCATGTCGACCTTCATTGGTGCTTGCTAACGGCACTTGAGCCTGCAGTTTGGTAAGTTCATACGGGAGACCTTAGCAGGAGTGCTAGACTCCAGACAAGTTCACAAAGGGAGACCCTAGCAAGAGAGCTAGATTCCTGGCGACATAGCTCTTGGGTTCACTGGAACACGCACAACCCCTCCACCACGATGGAAGTATTCGATGGGCTCCGGTCGGTCACTAATGACGACAAAATAATAATCCATCGTATTAAGTTCGGTTTCACACTTTTCATTGGATAACGTCACGCTGTGAGACTTAACTAATATATTCGTTAAATTCTCACGGGGGAAACAATATCCCTGCCGAGTGTAGGGGTTACCGCCACCCCCAACTGTGTCGCGAATAAATATGCCCCGCGAAGGATTTTGTCGCGAGAATTCCCCGTGAACGATGTTTTCTCGGGGCCACTCCGACACACGGCGGTGCGCCGCTCCGTTGACGTTTATTTCACTGCGCGGCATCTACACCACAATGAGAATAAATCGTGGAGGAAAATAACCATTTTATCCATCATAAAAGTGTAATTAGACAGCCGTAAAGAAAAATGGCGTGCATTAGCCGCGCGGTCTCCCCATCCTGTAGAGAGTATCGCTATTAGAGGGCGACAGTCTGGCCACCGCGCTGGCACTTGCACAGTGACCTCCTCGTGCGATCGGTGCTGTGGGGATCCTTAACGTACGCAAACAGACGCGACAGCTGGCTTCATGGTCCCCCTCTGAAGGGCGACGCGGCTTGTGGTGCGACACGAGGCAGGGACGCCGGGTCTAGCGTCTTGAATTCCGTTTCGTTGTTTCTCTATTTCATTACGGGTTGGTTTTTTTTTCATTTCGTTTTTTTAACCGCGTTCATTCCGGTTTCCGAGCCGGCAAAGCGTGCACCTCCGAGCTACCGCCGCGATTTCGCGTCTTTGAAAGCGAGCGTGCTTCCCGAGGCTGTGGAATGAGCCTGCGCGGTGGCTGCGCGTCCTACTCCTGCCACGGACGAGATATATAGCGGCAAACCCGTGTATACACAGGCAGTGCGCGGACGCACGAGCGAGTGTGTGTATAAGCATCTCATGCAGAGGGAGCTGTGAGTCCTGTAATCCGAGGCAGCTGTTAAATGGCCCCTGAAGGTAGGTATGTCGGGAACAGATTACCCTTGCCGAGCCCACAAGGCTCACTAGCCAACTAATAATAATAAGCTAAAGCGACACTCCCATTCAACGTTCAACACGACTCCAGAAAGAAAGAAAAAATCGGGCAAAAAAGAGAGAATAACATTTCTGTGATACTCGTATAAAAAAAATACTGGCGCATAGAAGCCACACTCAAAGACCATCCAATGACCAATTAGAGCAAATGCCAAGAGTACATGCAAAGGGTAAGCGCGCACTTGAAGTAAAATTAAATTTGAACGAGGATTTATTGCAGGCGGGTTTTTTGTGTGTGTGCGTATTTTTCCGTGTTTTATAATAAGGGGTTGAACGGGCACCGAATAAAATAACATTTGTGAGTTTTTTGTGCTCGTTCATTACCAGGGTCACGTTCAGGACGGTAATTCTCTTACTTACTTCAAGGTCGGCGGAAGACAAAAGTTAAAATACAATAGTTTAACCGTGGGGAAGTAATGAGATATTAACCCGAGCAAGATACCACACGGCGCCTAAACAATAATTGCTCCATAACCGGACACAAGCGCATTGGTTGCGCGAGAATCATCGTCAGTGCGACGCGTTTGTCACAATAATCTTGAGTGAAGCAATTGGTGGAAAGTTCACGAAATAAGGTGAGCTGCTGCCGCAACAACTACAATTTTTAATGTTTTGATTTAACAAATATATATTTCGTTGTTAAAATTACCGTGAACTAAAAAAAGTAGAACTATGCCGCCAATTGAAGTAGGTTATCTAAATTTTTGGGGCATTTCTAATTGAATCGGATAGAATATATTAAACAGAAAATTAAGCAAAATGTTGGTGACAGACAGTCGCTATCCGCCCTCCCCCTGTTCCCCCTCCCATCTAAACCCCACCCCTCCACAGTCGAAATGGCACCACCTAACGTTATTTATTCTCAGTGCATGTGAACTACATTTGTATTTTCAGTGCACGTCGTGTGGCATGTTTATAAAGGAAATCAAGGAATCCGGGATAGGCTCCGGCTCACCACGACCCTGTACAGGATTAAGCGGTTTCTGATAATGAGATGAGATAAAGGACTCGACTAATAAAGGGCGGCGCGGTGATAATATCCACGTCTCACAGAAAAAGGTCCTGCCCGAGGCAGTTCGATTCCCATTCAGGGGGGCTTTCTTTACAGAGTTTGTGTATTCCCCTCTGTTCTGCACGGCATTCCTCTGCGTTCTCTGGTTTTCTCCCACAACAAAAAACCCCAACTAATTAATTGGCCGATTCCATCATAATGTATATGACAGTGCCTGGTAGGTTGGCGCCGGCTGACCACGTTTCTGCCTATCACCACTACGTGGTTTCCTGTATGAAAGACCCCTAACCTCACCGCTCATCAACAAACGATCAGGGTTGGAGAAATGCGTCGGGAAACGATTGCTTTTTCACGAGACAGCGCTCGACGTCGCGAGCTTCTCAACGCAGCGAATTAGTGGCTTCAACTCCCGAGCCGGGGTCTCGGCAAATCGCGAGCGGGAAGAGACAGCCGGCAAGAGATTGGGGGGGGAGGAAGAGACGGCGCCTTCAAAGGACTAAATGGGGCTCCACCGAGGAGGCGTGGGTAGAAAGCTCCATTTGAAGTGTGGCGCCGCCGCTAATCACGACACCTGCGGGCAGCGGTGCCCCGCTCGGACGCGACGGGAGCTGGGCCACGCTGATTGCGGCGGGCAGGCGACCGGGGGGAGAGAGCCGGGCGAGATGATGCGCAGAGCCGCAACGGTGCGCCCGTGTGAGCGCGCGTGAAAACCAATTAAATGCACTCTACCAGCCAAGATTTAAATATTCTTATCCGATGCCGCCGTGGCGCGAGGGTTAGAGCAGCACCGGACTTTGCGATGCAGACGACGTAACTTCGAGGCCCCCTGATGCGATTGTCGAGCGGCGATTGTGTGGGTGTGTTAAATCCTCCGTGTCTGCCCACCCAGCAGAACTTAACGCCGGCACCAAAGTTAATAATAATAATAGCATTTATAGAGCGCATTTCACCCG
>JAZEWU010000021.1:6276633-6306864 GCA_036362915.1 Geotria australis
GGAACGAGGTCAGTAGCCTCACACGAGGGTCCGAGCGAAGGGCGGCTGGTGCTTTCTGCAAAAACGCGGCATTGATCAAGCAGCGCTGGCAGCAGAATCGTTTGCACGGTGTTGGGGGGGGGAAGGTCTGTGACTGAAGTGATGCGGGTCCACTCTGCGTACGCGCTGCAATATTCAATAATCTGCATCACCAGCCGTGCTCGAATCCACTGCTGGGGGAACGCCGAGCCAAGCCGTCGCCATCTCGCGCGGTTCATCTCGAGACCATCTCGTTTCAGGGCTCGTGTCTTCTCATGGTGGGTAGTAATCACCGGTGACGTAAGCACTGGTGATATAAGTACCGGTGATGTAAGTACTGGTGATGTACGTCTCGGTGATGTACATACCAGTGAGAAGGGGGACTTTACACTCGTTCGTTCGTTGTCAGAAGCCGCTTAATCTTTTACAGGGTTGGGGTAAGCCGGAGCCTATCCCGGAAGACACAGGGCGCGAGGCAGGGCTACACCAAAGATGGGACGCCACTCCAGCACAGGACACCGGGGCGGCAATTTAGTCAGCAGGCCAATTCACCTATGCAGCGGCGTGTCTTTGGACTGTGGGTTGGAAACCGGAGTGCCCGGCGAAAACCCACGGCAGATCACCCCAAATCGGAGCTCGCACACCCAAGAGCTCTGCTCACATTGCCTCGAAACGGGCACTGGATCTCCCGCGCTACGCGCTGGGGCAGTTGAGCACGAAATGAAATGATAAATAGGACCGCAGACTTCACAAAACCCCCCAAAGCTGCGCGCTTCTGGCCCTGCCAGGAGGACTGCTCGGGGAGCGAATCTCGAGGCACGAGGTGGAGGGGTTGGAGGTGAAACTGAACTGTGAGGCTGTGAGTTGTGTCTCCCTGGGCCAAAGCTGATGCGGGGTTACCACCTGCCCTGCTTTTCCTGGTTGTACAACTACCAATAACAAAAAACATGCAACACACCAACCGAGAACACTGTCACAAAACGAAGGCATTTGTATAAAACGTGGATAATGGGGCAACGGCTTATCTGTGTGTCTGTTGTGATTGCTATGCCGCGCCAGAAATATTGCCCTATTATATATTTCGCACCCCCTCCTTTTAGCTCCGTTAATGACGGCGAGCGTGTTGAGTTCTGGTTGTCTAAGAATCCTCCTCGTGTTGAGACAGCTGCTGTCGCAGAAAATCCTAGGGGACGTTAACCGGTCCTGGTTTTGTCAGTCGCGTAATAACGCACCGCTCAAGACGTCGCATGTACGCGCAAGTTCTCTAATAATAATAATTGTAATAATTTTAGGGGCGTCACGGTGGCGTAGTGGGTAGCGCGGCCGCCTCACAGCGAAAAGGTCCCGGGTTCGAATCTCGGCTCGCGGGCCTTTCTGTGTGGAGTTTGCATGTTCTCCCCGTGTCCGCGTGGGTTTTCGCCGGGCACTCCGGTTTCCTCCCACTGTCCAAATACATGCTGCCAGGTTAATTGGCATACTGACTAAATTTCCCCCAGGCGCCCTGCGATGGACTGGCGTCCCATCCTCGGTGTTCCCCTGCCTTGCGCCCTGTGTCTGCAAGGGATGGGCTCCGGCTCACCGCGACCCTGTACAGGATTAAGCGGTTTCTGAAAATGCATGGATGGATGGTAATAATTTTAAATTTCTAACGCGCACATATACATTCAATGTCGAAGGTATTCATTCGACGAGATGAAAGACTCAGAGGCACGAGGAAAGCACAGAGAGGCGGAGGAGGCAGCCAGGCGGTTTTGCCGGCGCCAACATATTGCCACACACTGCTTCCTATGTATTATGATGTTATCAGCCAACTAATTAATGAGTGTTTTTTTTTTGGAAGTTGTGGGAGGAGACCGGAGAACCCGGAGGAAACCCACGCAGAACAGGGGTGAGAGAACCCCACAAAGTCCACACAGAAAGGCGCCCGAGGCGAGAATCGAACCGCCTCGGGCAAGAGCATTCTTTCCACGAAGCGCAGATGTTCCCACTGCACAGACAGCACGTGATAAATTCCTGTCGCCACGACGCAGCCCGGTGTTCCTCTTGCGCACCTCAAGAGGTTGCAACAGCGCGACAGGCGCAATGCTGCAGCGTACGGCTGATACGGCAGGGGGCTGGCGGGGGTGACCGTGATCGTGTGGCGCGGAGAATCGCACCCCGCTTTCATCGCGCGGTCACACTCCGCACAGAGCCGTAACATGAATCAGAAACGACGGCATTACGGATGTACGGAACTGGCTGTGTGTGTGTGTGTTCCCCTCCTGAAAAAATACGTCGGAGACTCGACGGAGCCGCTCGCTGTAAACAGAGACATTGTTATTCTAAACTTGTGACGGGCCGATATTAAAAGTTCGCACGGTGTCTCGTTTGTTTATTTTATTTGTCACTTCGATAAATGTTACCTTATATTGTCGTGTAAGGTTGTGGGAATTTTTCCAGGATTTACGCTTCACTGAACAGAGCACGTAGGCCCAATAGAACCGGCGTTTTAACGCAAGGACGTATCCTTTAATCAAAGCGCATGTTCCAAGTGTGCAAAGTTAATGACCTGAGCCCTGTCACCAATTAATGATTAAAAAAACCATAATTTAACTTGGCCTAGTTCAGCTCCGCGGGCCGAAACGTGCTGTACGATTAAACGATTGTTCCCGACCATGACAGAGCACCGTCCACTGCTGAGCACCGGAGTGGGGGTTGGCGGTTGGCAATCGGAATGACTCTAGCGAGTGCCGGCGCTAGGCATAAGCAATTCGTTAACTCATTGTCAGAAACTGCTTAATCCTGTACTGGGTCGCGGCGAGCTGGAGCCTATCCCGGACAGACACAGGGCGCAAAACAGGGCTATGCTCAAGATAGAACGCCAGTCCATCACAGGGCACCGGGGGAAATTTAGTCTGAAGGCCATTTAAGTTATGCAGTAGCGTGTCTTTGGACTGTGCGAGGGAGCCGGAGTTCAAACTCCACACAGAAAGGCACCCGAGCCGAGATTCGAACCCGGGGACCTTCTTGCTGTGAGGCGGCAGCGCTACTTACCGAGCCACCGTGCCGCCCATCGGCATAAGCAGACCAAGCAAATGCTTAGGGTCCCGAGCAGCTAAAAAATATATATCATAATTTATTTTCATAAGAACTTGCCGGGGGGCCCAACAAATATTTCTGCCTAGGGCCCCTAATGGTATATTTCTCGCACTAACTCTGGCATTACAAAAGTGATGAAAAAACGACGCCTTTCTTCACGCAGCAAGGCCCCACGGTCTCGAGATTACTTTCTCAAGAGTCCTGCAGTACGATATTTGGCCATTTCGTTTAATGAGTGTTTAGCGTGTGTGAGAAAAGCGGAGAACCTGGAGAAACCCCACGTGAGTGTTATCCACACGTGGAGGCATCGTCAGGATCTGATCAGCAGGCTGTGATGCCTCGAACGTGGGAGGCGAAATGTCGCGAAAGAGAGAGGAGGAACGCTCGACGCGGCTATCCCAACAGAACGGCTTTTGAGAGCAATTCCCCTACATCGAGCCGTGAAAACATACATCAAAACAAAAAATAATCAGCTTTACTGTAGGTCAGTGCGAAGTTTTTTTTTGCCGTTCAGTATAAGTTTTGACTCTTACGTGTATCTTACAAAAAAATATAAGTTCACATGTTTGTCCTTTCGGCTATTTGCCAGCCTTCAGCGCCGCATATTGCGAATCTAGTGGACACAGCGACATAATAACCAACGATTCTCTATCCAAGGCAGCCACACAGGACTTGGCTTCGGTAATCCCGTTGCATGGCAGGATCCTGCTGGCTCAATTATATTCACAAAGTGCGGCAGGGTTTAAAAATATTTTAGGCAAATAAAATAAAAAGCGTAAGCGCAAAGGAAAATTACAATACGTTGATGCTTCACCCCTGTCGCTATAACTGCAGGCCTCTGGGTAAATGTGCATTGAAGTATTTATTTAGGGGAAAGTGCTAAGTTAACCATTAGCCTGCCAGTCAACTGTGGTTTGCATGTATTACTGTGCCCATACTTGGACATATATGCAAAAACATATATACTACATTGAATTCGTCAGGAGATTACTGATTCGACTGTGTCCAGATCCTTCAAAGGTCTGTTCGCTCTTCACACAATACAGTCTGGTTAAACCTAGGATGGCTCATAGGCTCATAGATAGGTCATTCTGAAAGTTATCACCCGGTTCAGGTGTCTGTAACACGGTCCATGTTTCACGAGCGTAGAGAAGAGAGGGCATACCTGTGGCCGAGAACACCCGGAGATTTGTGTGGAGTGACAGGCAAGGCAGCTTACACACAGTGTTATGCAGCCAACGAAAGGATAATACTGATCAACAGATTTAAAGTAAAACATCTTTTGCCAAAGCGGAGCTGGTCATGAGCACATTTTATAGGTATGGCAACTCTTCGAGTGACTCAGTGTGTTTTATGACACGAAATGCTGTGCGTGCCTAGGGATGTGTTTTGTTTCGGTGGGGCTAATGGTAAGACCATGCCTGTTGGTGATATACTACGACAGGTTCAGCAGAAGAGTCTCCAACTCCTTCTCAGAGTGAACGGTAATCACTAGATCATCGGTATACATCACACGAATAGCCCGTAAGAAGCGAGTATTCGTCTGCACATACACATATACAGTATGCCAATACACCTGTACATGTGTGCACAGACACCAACATATGTGCTTCTAAAGGCGCCAGGATAGAAACATTGAAATATATATATATAAGTGACAGCACTTTTTTTTCTATCACAGTCACATGCAGCCAGTCCATAAAACCATTCGTATGCATGACTTCAGAAAAATGTGGCACAGAAAATCACAAGTCAAACGCACCAGCTGCACCAATTACTATCGCAGAGAATAAAATAAAACAGCAAATCACAACAAACCAAAGACAAACTAAAAAAAACTAAACGTCAACACACGCACACACGTCATGCACCCCACGATTAAATATCAATTTAACATTAAAAAAAAAAAATTGAGTTTAAGAAATATGTTTAAATAAGCGTTAAAGTTGCCAACTGCTCCGGGTGTGCGTTTGAAGGAAAAACGAAAATGTGTGGCCTGGGTGGTTGTGCACAGTTGTCGGCTGATGGATATGCAAGTCTCTCTCGGTCTCTGCGCTCCCAAGATGCTTTATAGCCGCCTTTATTCATTCGATCACGCTGTGATGATAAATTAATCCGTACTACGTCAACCGAAAGTCCGACCGATATTTTACGAGTGCGGTGCTTAGTTCTTTCCGTCTTTATGTGCTCCATAGTGTGCGCGCTTGTCTGCGTGAGTGCGTTTTGACGTGAGCGTGTGTGTGTGCGCGCGTGTGTGTGTGCCTGTTGTTGTTGTTGTGTGAGGGTGTGTGTGCGTGGGTGCGTGCGTTCGCGCCGGTAGTTCGCGCCGCGCTGCAAACCCGGCGACCGGAGTTCGATTACCGCTCACGGTCCAAGACCTCCCCCTAGGTCGATTTAGCCTTAAATGGGCACCTGGTGCAGGTGTGTAAATATCAGCACTCGGGAGGCAAAGACAGCTGGGCGTGGTGCTGGCGACCCAACCCGTTTTGTGCCGTCACAGCCTTAATATGTGCTCTCTAATAGCGCTTGCCCCAACAGTCTACGGTTATATGGGAGGTTGAGGGCAGGGCGTGGTGCTAGCCACCCACCCCGCAGTTTGCCGTGCCAGCCTTCATAGGTGCCCGCTAACAGCACTTGCCCGCAGCAGTCCGCAGAGACTATCGGGGGGATCTTTGTCTTTGTGGTGCTGGGGGCATCAGAGGGTAAGAAAGGAGGTTGCGTGTAAGGGGTAGGGAGATGGGAGGGAAAGGGGGAGTAGGAAGCTGGACTAAAGCTTCACAGCGGTCTACAGACCCCCACCTGGAAATCAGATTGACTTTGATGTACTATACCTACAGCACATAGCTGATGGGGAACGTGCCTTGAATCGGGCAGCGGTATCACGCCGGCTGCCTCTGCCGGTGTGGGCGAGTGTGCGAGCTAGCTAGCGAGCGTGTGTGTGTGTGTGTGCGCGCACACAGACTTCACATCTGAGAGAGAGGAGTAGTAAAAGAAAAAACGTTATCAAAAAATTCTCTAAGATACAACATGACTCAGCCTTTCATCTTGTAGAAATCCCATTGGAAGCCTGTTGAAATATACACTCATTTAAAATTGCTGCAATAAAGCGCTTCATGTAGGACAGGCGCCACCTAAGCTCGCATGCAAATATTATTCTGATGTAATAGCGCGAAACCTGCACCTGCTTCCTTATGCCACTGCTGGCGGAAGGGCCTCTGCTAAGGGATTAGAATACGTCTAATGGTACGTGGCCTACCGCGAGGCTGTACAGGATTAAGCAGTTTCTGACAATGGTTGGTTGGGTATGTGGCCTACTTTTCCACATACCCTCTAGCAGTACCATAGTTCCCACACCTCATCTCAGGGTTTCACAACCGTTTGCACCTCAAGAAACCTGCCCATCAGCTGCTCAACCACGAGATCCTACCAGCACCACTGGACTTGAAACGCAACGGTCAGCACACTGGTTTGCAAGGCCGGTGTGCTAACCGTTACGCCATGGAAGCATTTTATCTGCAGAGCATTTGACTGCAGTCTGGATTTGCTGGAAAACAAATGTCCCGAGCGAGAGGCTGCTTTAGACAGCAGAGCACACGACGTGTGAGTGGAGTGGGCCTAGTACCGTGCACTGCCAGCCATCTCTGTCTTTCCACAGCTGGTGTCAAAACTCCGTTGACAGACCTTAGGTCAAGTCGAAAGTATGTTTTGGCAAGACACGTCACGAGAAGCGATGATGACCGGTGGCTGAAAATACCAATGAAATGGCAGCAGCAGTAAGGAACACTTTCCTTAGGGGACATCCACTCTGCAACGATGGAGCGATGGGATGAGACCATGTGCGGAAGCCACATCGCATGTCGCATCACGAAACTACGGGGGATGGTGACAGTTCAATGCAGCGATCATTCAGCTGCAGGTTGATTGTGGCTGATGATGGCAAGAAACCCCTGGACATCCCACAGCTCGGATTATAAAAAAAAAAAACCCAAAAAAATTGTTGCTGATTTTCCGATATGCCGTTCTCTCCACAGCTCAAATTCTAAAAAACAAAAACCCCAAAAAAATAATTGTTGCTGATTTTCCGTTCTCTGTCGTTGTTGACACGTCGTTCTCTCCACAGCCTTGTGCAGCGCTTTGTGACCCTCGGGTGAAAGGCGCTATATAAATGCTATTATTATTATTTACACTGATACGAACTGAATAATAGACGAATAACGAGAGTACTTGTAAAGCGCCCAATGAGCAAAGCTCCACAGTGGCGCTGCACACGATCAGTTACCGTGTCATGAGGGTAGGCGATATTAAATATGTTGGGTTTACGTCGACTGAAAGATCGACAAAGGGAACCATGCTCTCAACAACCTAGGACAAACCCCCTTCTGTAGAGACTGGTAAGAGCATTGAGCCTGGTGCTGGCCCGGCACACGAGGGGGCTGATATGGTTTAGCACCCTGCACATCCGTTTTGTGTCCCCCCATTGACGATGTTTACACACTGCACCAAACACTGATTTAAGACCGGGTCGACCTAACGGAGCCCTCAGGATGATTCCATCAATTTTGCACCCACCTTAAACAGAGCTGGAAATCGAACCCAGGTCTCCGAGTTCATAGTGCAGCCCGCTAACCACTACGCTGCCAATCCCCATTCCGTCGCAGCACACTGCACTAGGTAACGGTACTCGTTAAAGGCCGAGTCAGTCTAGGGAAGGCTCAGGATCAGATGAGATATCAAAGACAAAGAATCCCCGAATGGAGCCTTCAGGGTCTGTAGGGTCAAGTGCTGTTAGAAAGAACCTTCAAAGGGCAGCACGGCACACGAGGGCGTGTGTGGCGAGCAGAAGACGCACACGCCAAATACAAAGATCCCCCATATAGCCTTAACACACTGTAGGGGCAAGTGCTGTTAGCGCGCACCTATGAAGGTCGACACGGCACACGACGGCGTGTGTAGCGAGCGGCAGACGCACACACAGTTCATTCTGGGAGACGGGTCTATTGAGATTTCCCGGTTTCAGCCCGAGATCGAGTATTGAAATCAATATTGTTTTCAGCGGCGGGACCGCGAGAGGGGGCCCGCTTGTGGCGTGGGAGGTGGTGGCCGGGGGTTGGCTTGTATTGAGCTGTATCACAACCGCACCTGAAGGGTGATAACCGAACTCAGCCTCCCACACCGCAGCAACTGATTTGAAAATTCAGGAGGGCACGACAGACAAAAAAAAATTCTCGCCGCGCCGACCGGGTTAAAAAAAAACTTTAAAAAATCCGTGTAAAAATAATGGGAAATTATGCGTGACGCTGATTGTCGTTGGATATGGTTTGCATAGGAGTGCTGTGCGTAACCGTCTCGCAATAATAGAGTTTGATAGAGAAGCGGCTGCCCTTGACTGCCCGGCACCCATCACCCCAAAGCCGCCACTCTTTATTATTAGCGGATTCTTTAACGCGGGGTAGTCACGCTGCGCGGTTTCTCTTATGAATCACCTATGGCCATATTGTCACGCGGGTAATCCGTTTTATTGGGCAAAATTCACAGGTGCATCAAGAATTAATGCAGACGTTCTGCTTTCTGTCATTTTCTATCGTAACTTTTACGCGGGCATATCATTGTAAACGGACGCATAATTGTAAACGGACGCACGGGTGTTGGGAAGCGGTGGTTCAGCGGTCAGCGTATTTGGCAATAATCCCAACACTTGGGTTTGAATCCCAACCATGGCTCTCAAATAAAGTGAGTCAAATCTGAACCATCTGCTTAACCCCACCCCCTTCACGTAACAAACATGTAGAAATATTACCAAACAGCCCCCATGACCAACACAAGCATGGAAAGGCATGCCTTCATCCAGCAATGGATTTACAAGGGGATGTATATAACCACACACACGCACACTGTGTTTATACAATATGTCTGTATATATTTATATCAAATGATGCACAGCCAGAAGAGTATGGAGCTGACGGTGGCATAAAAAAAAGCAATACTTTTACTTGTTTATGTGGAGAGACAGGCACACGGAGGAGACTCTGTATTGTCTGCTTGTCTGTTTAGCTGCATAAAGGGCTGAAGGGAGCTGCGATTTGAATCCAGGGATACATCATTCAGGTCAGCTCAACCTGACAAGTTGTCACTCAGGGCTTTCCACCCAGGTCAGCTCAGCCTGCAATTAGCACAGGGAGCTCTAAGCACCGTGAAGTCATAAAACACACGGTCGGGCGATGCCAGGTTGAGAAGCAAGTGCTCACTCGGGGCGACTGTGGTGTCTCGAACTTCACAACGTGTTTCTCTGCACAGTGTACTTTATGGCCATATCATAGCAGTAAATGGTCGGACATCGCGAAATAGTTCGATGATATAAAACACACAGGGAGGGAAGTTTACTCTATGTTCTCAGCAGGCCATTATGTAGCGATTAAGGAAAGAGCCGTCACAGGGCTGAGTTGGCCGCGAGGAGCTAAATAACTGGCCCCGTCTCAAGCTGTCGACCTCCTTCATAGGAGAGAGAGAGAGAGAGGAAAAAGCCCATCCCGGGGACTGCACCCTATCCCGGTAGACACAGGGCAGAAGGCAGAGCTATACCCAGGATAACACGCCTGTCCATCACAGATCAGTTCGTTCAGACCAGTTAACATGAGCAGCATGTCTTTGAAATGTCGCAGGAAACAAGAGCCCCGGTAACAACCCACGCAGACACGGGGTGAGCGTGCAAACTCCACACAGAAAGGCACCCGAGCTGGGACTCGAACCCAGGGGATCTTCTTGCTGTGAGGCGGCAGTGCTACTTACTGAGCCACCGTGCCGTCCCTGAAATGTTTATTATTCTGTGAATGTTTATCTTTAGGGCATTGTTATTGAGAAATGTGCTGAGCTAGTGTTCTATGTGCTTGTGCACCACTGCCAAAGCAGTGTCAATATTTTTATTGTCAGACCCAGGGAAGGCTCGTAACAGGTTCAGATAATAATTTCCATTGTTGTGTCTGGTCAGGAAGTGAACCATTAAAACAATCGTATGAACCTTGATACAATCATTTTACACAGATTTCCACACAAATACACATTTTCCACCCAAATATGTACTCGTTTGATATTGAAAATGAAATACAATATGTACAAATACAATTAACAATCCCGTGTTATGATGCATTATATATATTTACAGGCCTATTATAGTACTTGGCTGTACATGAATGTTAATTTTATTTCCATTTTGATGGAAAATAAGCAGCCCTATAATTGGCTTTATAGTTCTGCATTTAATATGAATGCTTATTGCGCGAATTATCCTTAATTACGTTCGGAGAACCACGCGCAAACGCACACTGCACACACCCATTAATCACCGGAATTAAAATCTGAGGTTATTTTAATGAACTCAACTTCAATGCCCCATTGGCCAGTAAAGTTAACTCTACAAGCACGAACGTCCGTGCCGCACACCCCCGTAGCGTTTAAAATAGGCTCCGTTCGAGAAATCAACAGTTAACAAGCAACGCCTGCGCTCCCTTGCCTGGGTTTCTCAACACATACATATATTTAAAACGGCAGGGGCCAAACTGTGTCTGGTCCATCTGGCCGACAGACGAGCTCACGGCCTCCAAGACCGACGAATATGGACCGTTTTCACGGATGTGGGGGGCCGGGGGTGGGGGGCGGGGAACTACCGCTGCGAAAATGTATTTAAAAAAAAGCACTCACCAAAGCTTATGGCGTTTCAAACCACAGCGTGCGCCGATTTTAGACGGCTTTATACTGATGAGAGGCGCGCAAAGTGTGTGGGATTCTAGAGAGGGAGCCTGAACGACCTTGGGAGGACCGGGCCGGGCGCGTGTTACCGGCGGGGAAGGGGTTAACGCGACACGGCGCGGGAAGAAGCGGCGGTGCCGTCGGCGCGTCCGATCTCTGTCCATCACGCTTCCAGCCGAATGTGACTCGGCGGTGTCGGCAGTGCGTGACACGCCGTTAACGAAACGTGGCATCTCGCCTTGCGCATCCCCGGCAGATACACGACGGGATGGGGGTGTTTTCTCTCTCGACCCGCGTCCCGCCACACCGCCCCAACAACAACAACAAAAAATTAATCGAAAATATCCGCACGCGTACGAGCACGCCAGTTAGAGTGTCGCGTTACGCAACACGAAGACAGGGGTTGTTCACAATGAAATCGAACAACGTGACGGTGGCGTGCATTCGCCTGCTATGTCTAGGTATGCGGATAGATTTCGTAAACGCGGTACACACACGTTCGTGAACGCGTACGATATTGCCGCCACGACGTGCTCAGCACACGTCGACATACTGACTCAAAGGAAACCTGCATTCAAAGACGCGGCCACGGCGGAGTTTGTTCCATTTTCATAATGACTTAATTAAAATACAATGTAAATTCGCTATTTACATAATTGGCTTTATTGAAACACATATGATATAATTCACACTGAATCCCAGTCCCCCTCTTCCCCCTCGTTAGCTTCGCTTTGAGGATTCTCTACAGTGCAGCCTGTGCGTCAATCCACACGCACACACCGCTAATCGAATCGAAAACTCTGCAATTCAGAGGCAATCGCGCGCTACAAAACACACACGTCCCCCCAAAACAGCCACCCTCTGCCCCCTAATGCATTGTGATAGCCTATGGGCTGTGCACCATTACACACGTGTCAAGCTTTGCGGTATAAGGACGACCTTGCCTGCTGGGCGGATGAGTGGTTACACCACCGAAGCTCGGCGCTCATCGGTAGCCCACGAGCCGCCCGCGCAGCGCGTAACTGGTGAAGATGGAAATAAACGCAAGTCCCCGTTTCATTTTTCAAGCGACGCGACAGCCAGCGCTCGCCACCCAGCCAGTTGGTGCATTAGCTGATGGTTCAATTGCCGCTTACGCTGCCTCGTTATTGCAATCGGGAATTGCATTACTGCCGGCAAACGCAAGCTAAAGATCTTGCGCCATCACTTTGCGTGTTGGAGTGACTGGCCGAGGCTTAATTTAGAAAGTTATTTCAGACGAAAATCCAACCCTATCAATGTAAGCATTAGGCCAGCAATTTCTCAAGCCATTGGATGCGTACGGATCTTAAACGAAAGCCGCACCGCTTGATACAGATTGAGAAAATTAAGTGACGGGATTTTTTGCGGAATAAATCGGTAGGAGCGCAAAAAGGGCTTAACAACCGGCAGTCTAACATTTGAATCTGTATGGCTTGCAAGTATGCTAGCTAATTTATGTAATGGGAATGTATATGCATGGTTTGAATATGGCAACGATAATGATTACGACTGAGATTATGACAATATTACGTCACTAAAAAATAATAATAATAATTAGTAGAATCCTGCCTCCAAAATAATTTAGTGACTCAGCATGTCAGGGTTGGGGTTATTTTGCACAGGTAAAGCCTAATTGGCAATAAATGTTACATTTTGATAGTGACTTGGTTACAAAAGAAAACAGATCACGAACGAAACAATACAAAAACAACTGTACTGTACAGGAACTGTCCTGTATGATAGAATCATTATCATTAACAATTGTGACATTTTGGGCGGCACGGTGGTAAAGTAAGTTGCGCTGCCGCCTCACAGCAACAAGTTCCTGGCTTCAATTTATGGTTCGGGTGCCTTTCTGTGTGGAGTTTGCATATTCTCTCCGAATACCGGGTACCCAGCGTCGAAAGACATGCTCTTTCTGCCTAGATTAATTAGCCTGCTGACTCAACTTTCCCCAGTGCCCTGTGATAGACTGACGTCCTATCCTGGGTATAGCCCCGCCTTGCGACCTGTGTCTGCGCGGATAGGCTCCATCCCGCTTCGACCATGTAAGTCATTAAGCGGCCACTGATAATGAACGGTGACTTTTAATAATGATAATAATAATAGCATTTATAGATCGCTTTTCACCCAAGGGTCACAAAGCGCTGCACAGGGCTGCGAAGAGAACGTCATGTCAGCGACGACAGAGGACGGAAAATCAGCAACAATTTTTTTTTCATCATCCGAGCTTTTTTTTTTCATAATCCGAGAGTTTTCGTTGCATATCAACGCGTACACGTGGCGAAAGCGAGCCACTGCATCCGCAGATTTTTTATTTGCCCTGGGCTACTCTGCCTGCTCCGTGGCGCATTGTGCTGCTAGTGTATGGATCGCGAGCATAACGCATGGACCCTGCCGCGTCCCAGCAACTCTTCATGCATTCAAAAGCCGGGGATCCATCATCGGCGGTAAAGATTATTGTCATTAACAGCTGCGCGACTTAAGCCATTATAATTAACAGAGGAGTTGGCCAGCACACGTTTCTTACATTCTTAATTCAATGAACGACGGGCGAGGTTCAATATCATTCAATATTAAAATGTTGCACTTCTTGCATTATAGATGAGCTCACGGACACATTCGGGCTTACGTAACGTAGCGCATGCACGACACGCCGCGAAAATTATTTCATCGACGTGGTCATCGTCTTTCCACTGTTTAAAGAAGGCCGCTGGGCAATGCCGCTATTCGTCACGATCCGATGCAGCTCCTATCATCCATCACACTTCTGCACACGAGCTGATTTCATCGCTCCATCTCTGCGGCGATCGTTCTCTAGGGTGCGATCTCTCTGTGGGCCGCCGTCTCCGTACGATCACATCGTTTCTATCAAAGAGAGTACTCATATAATAACAATACAATTGATATCGCGCGCCCAAACGCATTCCCCTCTGCTGTGCAAAGACGAGAAGCAGATACAGAGGCGCCGCATCTGCCCTCCGTTGTATTTTCCGTGCCCTGTAATTATCCGTGAACCTTTCTCTTATATGCACGTCAATTCTACGTATTTATGGTTGCTCTTCAAAGCATCCTCGCTTCCAAAGTGGGAGGCGAAACGTCGCGAGTGAGAGAGGGAGATCGCTCGACACGGCTACCCCTAACGAACAGCTTTGAAGAGCAACCATCTTGAATCGACCTGTGAAAACCTACATCAGGTGTGGATTGGAGCAGTAGCATTGTTTCATCTTCACCACCAGCCATGGTCAATGCACTGCTGGTTAAAGGGCTTCCAAAGCTGCCATCATCTCCCTGCCATCCAGCGATGCAACAATCCACCCAGCAGCTAAAAACCGAGCGGCTGATTTCGTCGCTCCATCTCCACGGCGTTACAATCCTCGGCCACCGCGCCGTCGTTATTGTTGACCCATCGTCCCTTCTTGTGACCTGTCCGTCTCTGCGTATGTTCTCTAATTCCGTGTTCCCCTTTCGACATCTCAATCTGAATTCAAAGTACGCAATTCTGCACGCTTCCTTTGCGTAGTTTTCAAATTTTCACAAAACGTTCTGTTTTTTTCCTTTTCTTAATGACTATCTTTCCGAGCGTACGTAATCGCCGTTCGTAAGTACTAACGGCACGCGCCCGCTTTGTCACGCCGCTATTATTTCGTACACACACACAAATACAAACGTTCCCCCGTTTAAACGTAGGCGGTATGAATCACATGTTGGCAGCGGGTCGTTTAAAATAAGGCGGAACACCACCCCGTGTGTGTGCATTCCTCCTTTCATTCTGCCGGGACAGAGTGTTCTGCCAGGTTTCGCACGGTCCTCCGTCAGTGCTCGGAATGAGAATGGCACGGCAAGGGGTAGATTGGCCGGCAATGTTTGGCCGCCACCGAGATTGCCAGCTCTCTCGCGTATGCAGACACCGCATTTAATGTTGCTTCAACCACAGGGAAGCTCCGAGATTCTTTTCGTGGTCACCTGCCACCGTTGTGGACAGGAATCTGCGCAGCGCTCACAGAGGTGGCGAAGCAGTCAGCACCATGACCGGTCCACCTTTGTCTCCCCTCTGTTGATGTCAACAAACTGTTCGGTCAAACGCATGACGTCGCTGGGTGTGACCGTGGCAACTATGAAGCCAGTTACCCGATCCGTATTTATTCACGGGGATAAGCCACGCAGCAGATTGAAGCCTCCGAATCACTTTCTGTCTTTGAGAGTGAGCGACGATGGTTCACGTTACACGCTGTTAGCACTGTTGCTACTGTACAGCAACGAATTGACCACAATGTAACAAGTATATACAGTATACTAATACAGTCATGGCTGTATACCAATACAGTATATGCGACACGTTCATTTGTATGTATAAATAAAAATACATACGTAAAATATACGAAGGAAAAACTTACGTACGGACAGATATGATTCAGTGACAAGCTTACATAATTTCTAATTATATGCTATAATTGCAAACATTCTCAAATTTTGAACACTTCGGGTTAAAGTCTGTTCTTATATCTTTCGTACTTCCACATTCTGCTTCTCGTCTTTGTTCTAATTTGGACTCACAAAATGTGTGGAGCCCAATGACTCATGGTTTCGCTGACGGAGTAAGCTCCGCTTAAATTTTCGATAAATTGTGGCAATCCTCATGCTATGAGAATTGCTCTTTATTGCTGCTCATTCAGGATAGCCATGTTGAGTGTTCCTGCTCTCTCTTTCGCGACGTTTCGCCTCCTCCGTCAGAGGCATCATCAGGCCTGACGGTGCCTTGAAATGTCGCGAAGGAGAGATGAAGTAGTAACGCTCGACACGGCTATCCCGAAAGCACCGCCACGGGGAGCAATTCTCAATTCAGATATGGCTCTTGCAATAACATCAGCCGTGGCCAGGAATCAAACCGGGACTGCTCTTCGCTCATAGGCGCCAGTGCTCTTACCTCCAGGCCGCCATCTCCCCCGGGTGTACGAACCCACGAGAGCGCGCGAGCGAGCACACACACACACACGGATAGATCACTTCACTTTGGATTTTGTTCATATAGACAGGAGTGGAGTGCACGCAAGTGTAATGATGCAATTACACTCATTTACGAGGGGGTTGAAGCAGAGGGGTCTATTTGTCATCGCCGCTGTCACACGTCTCGCATTATCGACCGGGCTTCCACGAACTAGCCGTGACGAGACGTGCTCCGTCAATACTAATTTCATTGGGATACTGCCGCTGAACCGCGTGAAACAGTCTGCCCTCTCATCTTATGACTATAATTTTGAGCGCGCTGCCATTCACAACCGCTGTTTTCATTTACGCGGTCGCAATATAAAATCGCTTTCTCTGCCGGCAGCGTAAAAATCCATCTGTATTTTATCGAGGGCTTATCTATTTATTTATTTTGCAGGATACGTTTTCTTGCACTGGTCATCCCCTCGCATTACGCGCTGCTCAGGAAATAAATAAATAAGACTGAGCCCTTTAGCAACAATAGCCACCGCCTCCATAAAAGCTAAGTACGCTGCGTTTAGTCCGCGTATGATTATTTGGCTGGGAATGGCGGCGCTAACCTGTAATCCGGCGACTCAGAGGCGCGATTGCTGCATTGCACAGGTTTCATTTTCACGAGAAACCTACCTAGCTTCAGCAAAAAGTTTGAATGTTTTAGTTGTTTTCCACCTCGTATAAATCGATTTGCTGCGCGAAGTCTGGTATCTGGCCACATATACTACAGTTGCTCATCGTTACCAGCCATGATCTACCCACTGCTGGATGATGACATCACCACGAAGCCATCACCTTCCATAGCAATGAGCACACCCTGCCACGGGTAACGCCAGCGGTGAGCCAGTGGTATGTGAACTAGTTCTGTGTTGTCTTTTTCTCACGAATGACCAGCACGGTAAAGTACTGGATCGAACAACTCCCATGACCAACGCAGCATAGGTTGGCCTTCCTCCATCAATGCATTGATAAAAGGGCGGTGAATAATGTTGTCAAGAATTCTTGTTATTATTATTAGACATCATAATTTCCAAGCTCATTACTTGCTGAACCGCAAAGTGACTTAGAGATATAACGTCCGTTCATGTTGAAGTCAGGTTTTATCGTGAAAACTCTTAAACCACTGCTGGTGAGCATTGTCGGTCAGAATGTCACCAATACAACAGCTCGTTATTTATTTCGCGATTCCTCAAATAATTTCATGCAATTAAGGCGTTGTCATCAACAACGGTGAGAGCTTGATGGCCACCACGGAGCAGACTTAATGGGCATGAGTCACCAACACGTGACGGAGTTTGTATTTGTCCACGAGGAGATATTTCATCGTCCCGAAGACCCCCAAAGGTGCGAGTTGCAGGCACGATGTCTCTGTCCAGTTCGGAAACGGTTGAGGATTGCGCGGACATTACGTGGTCAATTGATCCCTGCTTGACAGACTGTAGGCTCCGGCGTAATGTGGTGATACGCAATAAACAATATCTTCATAAACGTGACAATCCTGTCGGGTTTTGGCGGATTAATGACACGAATTTTGATCTAGCACGTGGCCAAACCCACGAAACAAACATTGATCGTAGTAATCTCAGTCCACAGAAGTTAGGTGGTTATTTTATAAACGCAGCGGTTAGAGTGGGGCAAAGTGTGGGAACCCTTCTCTCCTTCCCACGCATTGGGGCTGGTGTGTGAGTAGAGGTTAAATGCCGCTCTAAAGAGAGAGAGAGAGAGGTCCTTCAGCCTCCGTGGCGCAACTGTCATGTCGGACGTTTCCTTCCCCCGCGCGGCGGCGCATATCACTCGGCTGACGGTGAAGCCGGTTTGAGGGGCGGCCCGATGATGCTCGCCCGATCGATGCCTCAATTGCTCAAACTGTTTTTATCGAAGGAAACCGCATGCGCCATGGATTTTTCTCGGGCAGCAGGGGAGCTCGAGAAAAAAAGATGGATGCAATGGATCATTGTGATGAGCGCGAGTCCATCTGTTGATATTTTTACCACTGATTATTTTTTTTTTCTAAGCTCGTTTGTTCCTCAGACATTCGAGCGGATAACAGGCGGGCACAAAAACCACGGTCAATTTTCGGAGAATTTATATGACACAGATTGCGCGCGTTTTTTTTTAACAACCACAAAACGACGCACGCTGTCCGTGGCGAAACGGTTAGCAAATTGGACTTCCAATCCGCCGGTCGCCAGTCCGATCTCTCGGCACGGCGGTTAAAATAATGGGCACTTTTCTTAAGTCTCGCAGCCACTGTCCAACCAGCAATACAGATGGGCACACCACAAGTTTGTCGATCAGCAGGTCGCTTATGGAAAGGTAAAGTGTCGGTGCCCCCACCTCTTCTAAGACGTTTGGCCAGCGTGGAAGAGTAGGCCAAAGAACATTGCTGGATACCCTTCCGCCCGCAGTGGCGTGAGCAAGTAATCACAGGGCTACTCCTTTACCCTTATCAGGAGCGTGGAAGAGCGTGCGAGCGAGCGAGCGAGCGTTGGAACACCTTGTATATCTGACCACGGAGGTGTGCGAAAGATGCTCCAAGGTCACGGAGGCTACCGTCAACGTAGCACCGCGGTTAAAACATGCACATCGCGAGCCGCCGCTTGCGAGGATAGAGTCGAGAAAATGGTCACACTCACGACACCCGAGGGAACCCCAGAGAGGCCCGGGGCACATTTAAACCTCCCGACTCACCCACGCCCCCCGTCCCCGACACAGCCGCCCGTGTTTCACGATCCAGAGTGATCGTTGAACAGGTTCTGCGATGGCCCCTTTGCGCGAGCCGCTACGACGTCGGGCCTAAGTGCGCAAGGTGAACCGTTAAACCGCGCAGCATCATGCAAAGGGGGTTTATAGACGGAGAAGGAGGAGGCGGAATATCTTATATATATCTTATGTATATCTAAGAGGAAGAGATTAGCGTCTGCACAGTGGAATTCGGCCACTCACCCCCTCCTAGTACTAGCCCGTGGCCTTTAAGAACATACGTAGTAGGATTGTTATTTAATTGCATTGCATTCTCCCGTTTAGTTCCACGCGTTTGTTTTGTGTCGCGCTAATAGGGGACGTAAATCAATACATAAACAAGCTATCAATTGATCATTCCAAAGCGTTAAATTATCACGGTAAAATTCGACAATAAAGGGGAAAAACACTTTCAAATCATTACAATGCTGCCTGCATTGACAAATAACATTAGCAGCAGCATAAATCCTGCATTTACAAATAAATTGCTTGCGCGCGCATTTGTATGTGTGTAGAGACGCGTGCGCTCGTGTGTTTGTTTATGTCTCCCTTTTACTTGTTTTTATATATATTTTTACAAACATTTGAGACTCCTTCCCGAGGCTATGCACACACACACAAAAAAAAATAAGAGCAACTCTCAGGGAAGCAACGGGCGCGGAGATGAAAACGGCACAGCCAGTTCATTTCATTTGACATTTAAACGGTGGAAAAATCGCCCTCGCTCGAAACCCGAGAGAGAGAGAGGGTCTTGATTCCAGTGAGGTGCGAGTAATTGCCACCGAGTTGCAAGAGGCTTGCAAATGTGTCGTGCCACATCGTCCCGTCTCGTTCCCACCCTCTCATTGTCCGCCCATAACATGCGATAGCATTCACGGTGGTCGTGGTGACAGGAATCGTGGCCTGACGGCCTTCTCTACTCCGACCATCACTTTCGCGCGGTCAAATGACATGCAAAATATTAAACGTTCATTTGTTCATTATCAGTAGCCGCTTAATGTTTCAGCGGGTCACGATGGGTCGGAGCATGTCCCTGCAGAAACAGGGTGCAAGGCAGGACTATGCCCAGGATGGGACGCCAGTCTAGTACAGGGCACGAGCGTTAAGTTAGTCAGCGGGGCCGTTAATCTAGGCAGCAGTCTTTGCACTTCGTGGGAGGAAACCAGAGCACCCGGCAAAAACCCATACGGACACGGGGTAGACCACGCAAACTCCACGCAGAAATGTGTTTTGTTTCATAGTTGCTTAGCGAGAAACCCTTGCCAGTACTTCAGGCAGCAAAGGTATAAGCAGCGACCTCCCATTGAGCGGGAACCGTATCGGGGATTATTGAGAGCTGATGGAATCTGACGGGTTGTGAAACAGAGTTGTCGAGTCGGTGCAAATGCAGGGAGGCACAAAGTGTCGCCGCGCGATTCCCCCCCCGCCCGCAAGCCAATTCTAGGCTCACCTGTTGCTTCACGTGAACAGGTGACAGTTGTTGCAATGCCGGAGCGGACAGGAAGGGCGCGGGGCATCGAGGGAGTCTTGATGATCTGCCGCTGACGGAGGAGATAGGCACGCAGCGTGCGGGGATGCGGGGATGCGGCACGGCGCGCTTCTGAAGGCTTTGTGGACACTGCGAGGCGTGGGAGGATCACCATACATTTATCATCTCATTCACGTTGTCAGAAACCGCTTAATCCTCTACAGGGTTGCGGTGAGCCGAATCCTATCCCGGCAGACACAAGGCGCACGGCAGGGCTATACCCAGTGTGGGAGGCCAGTCCATCACACGGCACGGGGTGGCAATTTAGTCAGCACGCCAATTAACCTGTGCCGCAGCCTGTTTTTGGACTGTGAAAGGAAACCGGAGTGTCCAGCAAAAACCCACGCGGACACAAGGAGAACATGCTGCCTAGCTGCAATTGTCAAAAAATGATAGGTGGTTTGAAGGTCTGAATGCGCTCTTAACGTCTATTATGAAATCCGCTTCTTCAGTTTATTCACATCGCGCTGTCATACTTTTGCACTTCTTTGTCTCTTATTTATTTATTTATTGCCATTGTTGGTCATTTGCGTTCAGTTAAATATTAGTATGGTACTGTGTGCTGTATGCTTACGGTTAGGGTTTCATTCTTGCAAAATATAACGCTGGAAATTCGTTGTATTACCTTGTGATTGGAGGTCAAGGTAGAAGCGTTCACGTCGCGATCCCTGTCAGGTAATACTTGGTATTGCCGGCGAATTCTACCAAACACTTCGAGGCCGAGCTGAAAGACAACGATGTCCAGAGGCTGACCATCGTGCTGCTTCGAAGAATCGCAAAGAAGAAGACCTTGTGATTTTATAGACTGTTTTCCTCGGTTAGTTTGAACACATGCTCATCGCACTATAACACTTTTGCACCGCTTCGTCTCTTAGTAATTTATCCGAATTATTGGGCCGTTTTGTCGTATCGCAGGAATCTAGAGCATGCTTCCTCAGCCATGTGCAGCCCCTAACAATATCTCGAGAAGAAACCAGCCTCCAGCTCTGGACGGAATAGCTTGAGAGTGAACCGCCTCCAACTGACATGGGAATCCCCCCTGCTGAAGACCTCCCTCCTGGCTCAGAAGCACCATGGATTCAGTGGAAGACACTCAACCGCCTGAGAACTAGAACGGGACGATCAAAAGCTGCTTTGGTCAGATGGGGCTACAAGACGGGCCCAATCACCTGTGAATGTGGAGAAGCAGACCATACTATGGCGCACCGCCTTGTCTGCGCTCTACTACCCAACCTCTGCAGCTCAAAAGACCTTGTAGAGTTCAGTAAAAATGCAAAGAACTGTGTAAAGAAATGGGAAACTGTCATATAACCATCACGCTTCGAAGAATCGAAAAGAAGAAGCATGCAAGGGCTGGGCATTTTCTGCCGCAATACTAAACATCAACATGCATCGAGCTCTCGCCCAGCGATTATCCAGCTATGTCCTCGTGTTGCACTCAGCCCGTCATGTGACGTAACCCCTCGGTGCTCGAGCCATGAGAAGCACAGCACATGACAGAAGTGGCCACCGAGACACGGACCCACGGTCCCCCTCAAGGTGCGGACCATCGATAGGTCGGTGACGCGCGCATTAGTCACGCGATTCGGCCACGCACGATTAAAGAAGGCCTTTATCAAACAAGCGACAGATTCAGGTTAGCGCACTTGGGATGTGCGTGAGTGGCAGTTAGCCTCCGGGCACGTGTGCGTGTGCATGCGTGCGTGGGTTGGTGGGTGCGTGACTCATAAAACATACATTTATGTACAAGAATTACTCTTTCAAGTTGCTGATTAATTCATAAAGCGGATGGCTGCGCGCCAGGTCTTTTAATGTGACCTAAATGTAAGTGGAGCAATGACCCCTGCGGCTGAACCAGGCCCAACTCTGGCTGCCTAAGTGACAGATACCCACATCCGCGGGCGAGGCTTTAATTTGCATGGCTAAACAAGAGCAGTAAATATATGAAAAAGAATAACCTCATCGCGAGGAAAACAGGCGGTGGGAAAAAAAACGTAACCCTTTTAACATAAGGGAGCTGGAACGCGGTCGTTATTGTATGCGCGAGCGTAGGGAGCATCCACCCGCCTCGCGTGTGTTCTGCTTCGTGTTGTTTTGGCGCAAAGCTTCTCGGCGGTGCGCCTCGGTGTGCTGCACGCGCGTTGTTCGGTGCGCTGTCCGACGTTTCGCTGCACGTGCCTCGAGAATCGCGCCGATCGACAGGCGGCGCGAGAGATCGCCGTGCGTTGTCGATAACGGCCCTTCCTCATCTTTACAATGAAGCAATGGATGTTTGTGCCGACAAAAAAACACGTTCTGACACGGCCATGCCGAAAGAAAAGCTTCGAAAAGCAACCATCACGAACGGAGCCGTGAAAACCTGAATCGGAACAACATTAGGTATCTGTAACTGTCACTGCAAGGAAAAGGAATAACCGTGACATTTAAACCAACCGGCTTTCTTCGCAGAAAAAATATTTCTTCATAGCGAGAGTCGAAAAATCGGCTTTCTTCGTATTGAGCCGTTATTATTATTTAACGTGCAGATCGACTCACCGCCCCGCACTGGAAGCCTCTCTCGAGCAGTTGGCAAACGACCGCCGCACACAGACTCGCGCCGCCAGGCCGCGCGGGGAGGATTGCGGGATTTGGAAAAATCCCGCCGCTCGGCTGGAGACTGGACGGCGGCGAAGAACGAAAAGCGTTTATCTCAATCGGCGCTAGCGGGGCGAGTGTCTAGCGCGGATCCACCGCGGAGCGTGTGCCGGTTGGGTCCGCACGCAGGGCGGCAGGCGCGTCGCAGCCGCGGGTGTTGCGGGTGTTGCGACACCCGCACTTTCACAGAAACATGATTCCATCCACCCCACTATTTACTCAGGTAGTCTCATATCATATGTTGCGACACCCGCACTTTCACGGAAACATGATTCCATCCCCCCCACTTTTTCATGCAACACCTGCGGCTGCGACGCGCCTGCACGGCGGCACGAACACCCCGCGCGGAACCACTGATGACCGTCAACGTCGTGTTTCCTTCGTGCCCAGTGTTGGTGTCCGATGTTGCCGTGATGTCAGTTTACGTACGAGTTACGTGAAACCCACCGTCGTACGGTCATTGATCGACGCAATTGTCAGCAATGGCTGCAGTCTACCTCTTCGAGCCTCGATTTGCTTAGGTTAATTGTCCTCACTAAATTTCCCCCGGTGCCCTGAAATGTCGGACAACTGCTGGACAACTGTCAAGAAGATCTATACAGCTCAACGGTGCCTTCCAGATTAAATGCACACCGACTGACAGTTCGTCTTTCAACTGGAGCACCAAATGTATAACAATTATAACGTGTGTACAAAAAAATAAAATAACCCATCAAGGCAGCTAAAATATTAAATACTTTTGATGGAAAAGTTGGAGTCTCGGAATATCATGCCAAGTTTGCTGTTGATTAATCAAAGTCCACATCGCCAGTTTTAATTATGTGTAGAGTTTTTATTTTAATTGCGAATAATTGGCATACATGGTAATTATGTGGGTGCTAAACATAATACAGCTCATTATGACCTCAGCAGTGAATAATTTACTGAAGAAAATCGGAGACATTCTGCTCATAACACCGCTCTCTATCTGCTTATCACAAGGCCGTGCGTTGGGAAGACGGTACCAAGTGAAATGTTATTACGGGGATTAATATAAGTAACCGGTGGCCTAAAACGTTCAATTTTTATGGTTTAAGAGCGTTACATAATGGCCAATTGGCAAGGCTTTAACAGGCCGGTCGCTTCGGGCAAATTACACGACCACATCAGCTGGCGTGTGTTACGTTATTATTTCCCAATCTTAATTAATTTTTGTTTTAACTAAGCAATGTTTTTTTTTAAATGTATAATTCCTCGTTACATCTTCATGCCAGTGTTGTCCAATGTTGCTATGATATCAGTCTACGCACGAGTTATATGAAACCCACTATCGTATGGTTATTGGTCCCGCAATTGTTACCAATCGCTGCCGTCTACCTCTTCATGTCTCGATTTGCTTATACGTTGTGATTGGCATTGATATACCTCATGGTTATATCATGATTCAAATATCAAACGAACTTGCGGGTATAAAAGTACAGCGTTTTGCAATTTAGCCTGATGATGCCTCCCACGTGGAATAGATAGATACTTTTAATTACAGCAGGCAATACCCAGCGAGCTTGCAAGCTCTGGATGCGGGATTACTGCGACACAACAAACGCTCGAACTAACCAACTTAACGTGAAATGTTGCGACACAGCTATGCCGAAAGAACAGCTCTTGAAAGCACTCCTCATACATCGAGCCGTGAAAACTTACATCAAGACGATGTCTGTACGTTTGCTTTCAGTCTTTTCCTTCGTGTGTAACCCACGTCTCCGTTGAAAGAAAGACTGGTGGTTCAACGGCCTCTCACAGGGTCACAAAGTCTCTCTGCTTGTTTGCGAAAAGGTCAAAATTGTAGAAGACACAATAGGGTACACCTTAGCATGAAGCTCCACAAATCCATCCACAGGACCCAGCATAGTGCCTTGTGACAGCTTGTCAATAGCCACACACAAGCACAAAACATCCAGTCCAGGTGAGAATTGTAAACATTGAAACATTCCGTTTATCTATACACAGTGTGTGCAACTTTACAACTCTGGCCACTATACAGCAAGTAGAAGCAAATTATGGCAACTGTGTGGCCTTTAAAAAAATAAATCAGATCCATCTCATGGCGTGACAGTCGAAACAATAGATACGGTTTTTGTTTTCGCCTGCCACCTTCGTTCACCCAGGAGAACAAACATGCACTCCAGAGTTAGACAATCTTCTTACAATATGTGTGGCCAACATTGAAGAAATCGCAGGGGGTCTATTTTTTGTACATATTTTCTTACTGTAATTTAAACAGATGTATCCTTATTTTGTGATAGAAACGCTTGCCAAGTTTGCGGCCGTGCAAAGCAAGCCAAATGTTTACGTAAATAGCAGCTGCTAATTAACGTGCAACGATCGCCCAAAATGATTCTCGACAGTCTGCAGACGACAGCCAGGGGAACGGAATAATGGTAGGGGTGGAAGGGTTAAGGAAATGAGTGATGTAGCAAACAGGGATTCAGCTTACAGAGCCTTGGGGGATGTCCACAATGACAGATACCCAACATCCATTATATAATGCGAACCATATTTGAAGACAGTGGGAAAACACATGCCCATATAGAGTAGGTTTTTCAACGGGAGCTCTTTATTCGGGTTATATTTCCACTCTGGATAAGCTTAGCGCGACCCATTTGCGCTAATAATAAAAAAACCTATTTTACGTGCGCTAATGCACGCACGTTACACGTAATTTTTATATTGAGTCGATTGACGTGTCCGCGCGGGTTTTCGCCGAGCACTCCGGTTTCCTCCCCCAGTCCAAAGACATGCTGCTACATAGGTTAATTGGTTTGCAAACCCACGCGGACACGGGGAGATGATGCAAACTCCACACATAAAGGCACCCGAGCCGAGATTCGAACCCGGGACCTTCTTGCTGTGAGGCGGCAGCGATACCCCACTGCGCCACCGTGCCGCCCCATTCGACAAATCATATAATCATAATGGGGAAAAAAATGCCACCTATGCTACGTACATACCTGAGCACATACAACAAAAGACAAAGATCCTCACTGTTGGGGTAAGTGCTGTTAGAGAGCACACATTAAGGCCGAAAAGGCACACAAGGGGATGGGTGGCCACCATCACGACCAGCTGACCTTTGTCTCCTCAGGGCTGATGTTTACACGCCGTACCAGGTAGTCGGCTGAGTGAGCACATGCGCACATTAACTCATGCGTGCATACACAGGCACTGAGCGCGCACACACGCAGCAAACGGCTTGACTCCTCTGAAAGTTTGTTTTTAAAACCCATTTATATTTATTGCAGACTTAATCATTATCATTAAATGTGATTATCGATGCAGTCAGCACTGGCGTCGCCATTACCCCATTACCATGTCAAGTTAACCGCAGAACCTCCGCGAGGCTTAGCACAAGTCATTTCGTTTCGTAGGTTTTAATTAAATCTTATTTTCTTAAATTACAACTCGGTTTTCCTATATTCCCTTCATCAATCAGGAACAAGACCGCATGTTAAAAAATGAAACGCTTTATTTAAACATTACTTAGATGGTGATTTACTCGTCGAATTTAAAACTACTCCACTATCGATGTTTCCGTTCACGTTACTCCCACGGAGGCAGAAATATATCAAAATATGATTTCATCCCGCCTTGCAGAATTACAAGGAAGAGGCTGTTAGCGAGCACCTATTAAAGCTGGCAGAGAGCACGAGAAGAACGTTGCCAGATGTAATCATAAGCCTGTATAAGCACCCTTCATAAAGAGTTGTCCCAAGGCACTTTAAAGTCTGAAAATACAATAATGCCTGGCGGGCACGATGCCAGCCTGCTTGGTCTTCCCAGCGCGGCGCTTAACTATGCCAAGGTGAATCTTTGTCATTTTAGTGATGCTCAGACGCAGAAACAAATATCACCCCGTAAAGCCTTGTCAGGCTGATGGGGAAAGTGCTGTTGAAACAGATCACCCAGGCACTAATTTAAAGCTGGGTGGACTTAGGGGAAGCCCAGAACCGGTTCAGACAGTAGCCACTCATTTTAAACCATGATCGGGATCAAACTCACGTAACCAGTCTCAGCCAAAACCAGTCCACCAGACCTAATGTCTTCTAGAGATCCGGAACATGCCAGTCCAGCTCTGAACAGAAGATTGGCAGCTTCTCCTCCGCAGCGGGCATTCGGACCATCCGGCGTTAGCAGCCAGAGCGGCCTTCTGTTATTTCTGGAGGAACCCCGAGGGTACTAGGAGTTTAGCCTCATTGCTCCGCCGCACAAACGGTATTCTGCTCGAAGACGTCATAGACGCCTGTCCCCCCCCTTCCCCCGGAGCTCCTGCGGCAAAAGCTTACTCTTATCTATTTGTGGATTTTGGGTAATTTAATTGCGGGTCGAGAGGTTAGCGCGCACACACCCGTTCGGAGCCCACGACGACCAGTGCGGTGGCTCGCGCGCGTAGCATGTGGGTAACAGCTAATTAGCGTCGGCCTTTTGGGCCTTGCCTCCAGTGGAACTGTTCACAGCATAGCACGCGGTGTTGCCATCTGACACCAGTGAGGAAGGTGGTGGCGGTTGCCTGCTTTGCTTTGCCAGAATGCTCACGCACTGACACGCGCACAAAGAAAATACGCGTCTACGTGTGCCAAACTACCTTTCTTTTACTGGCGCGAAGGGTTGTCAATAAACACATTTGCGATAAATTAATTTCTCGGTCAGGAACTAACGCGTGCGACACATATTCGTAAGCCGAGGTTAATTGAAGCTGAGGTTAATTGAAGCAAATTTCCGGACGACGATAGTTGGTTGCTCTTCACATCTGTTCGTTCGGGATAACCGTATCGAGTGCTCTCCCTCTCACCCTCGCGACGTTTCGTCTCCCGCGTTAGAAGCATCCTCAGCCGTTGAGTGCTCCCAACGCGGGAGGCATAACGTCACGATGAGAGAGAGAGTGGTATAATGACGATATCCTGGAATCCTGGAATTCAAGCACACCAATATCTAGATATTCGTTGTCTATGTGTACGGACACGCTCCCCACCGGTGAGCTGATTTAACGCGACCTTGGTACACATATCTACCTGAAATTCTGATGGCGCAGCCAAAGTCGCTCTCGATGCATAATTAGGCTGTGAGGAGTGCGCCGGTCAGCCACATCGCTCGCCGTGTTTTGAATCACGGTCGTGCCAAGGCTCGGACAATGTGCTCGGCGGAACAACAGAACAGTAATCTTTCAAAGGTCTTGTATGCACAGGGGAGACGCGCTAAGTTAAGAGAGACAGAGAGAGCCGTGGATGTGGAGACATAAGGCGGCGCGGCATTCTGTTGTTGCTCTAACATCCCCTACGAATTGAAACGGGGTCACAGCGCGTGCAGTGATGAGGGTGGAGAGGTCAGGGGTCACGTCGCGTTTGCCTACCGTTGGCCGTGTGCGGGGTCACCGAACGTAACGGATCGAAACGCGCGCCGCACGCTCGTGAACCCTCGCCGCGAGTCTCGCGTACGCGTCGGCGAGCAGCGCACACATCTGACTTAATGTGGAATAACTGGAGCAGGAGGAAGGACCCCCCCAAAAAAAAGAGCGGTTTCGGAGAAAACGCTGTGACCGTTTGTCGTCTGTTGCCCACGGCACGTCAATGTACGAGCGCCGGGCGAAACGCTCGGGTGCCCGTCCGCCGATGCCTCGCACGCGGCTGCAGGTCCTCTGCTGCGGCAGCTGAAGGCGAAGCGCATCGACAGATGGCGACCGATTAGAAAGCCCTCGATTTTAAAATAACGTTCCAAGGCCGTCACGTCGGCGCGCGCACCGTAGTCCTCGGGGTCTCGGTTCGGAGGTGACGTGGCCGCTTTGGCGCGAAGCGGCGGTGCTTCGCGGACTGTGCCGTCAGCGTGCGTCTGTGCGCGCGTTCGTGCGTGAGCGCGTCGGAAACGTTTGGGATGTTTCGTGCCGACGCGAGACTCTGACAAACGTGCAGCTGGAATATGTTAAAAGAGAAATGGTTTTCACCCTTTCTGGCAATAATGCAAGTGTCAAGATCTTCAGACAACAAATAGGCACCTTTTACAAGGTAGCTGGAATATGTTTTTTATATAAATAGTGGTTGTGTTCTGCCAATTCGCCAATGTCGTCTGATTTTTTTCTGACATTGTAATTGATGGTTGCTTTCAAACCTGCTCATTCGCGATAGCCGTGTCGAGCGCTGTCCCTCGAGGGCGAAGAAGAGACAGAGCGCTCGACGCGGCTATCCCGAAAGAACAGCTTTGAAAAGCAACTATAAACTACCGTGTCATCAAAAGATGACATTGGAGATGCAACTAAATAAATAGCAAATATTTTTGAGATTTGAGAAATAAACACACAAGCACGCATGGGAGTAACTCTATAGCAGCAGCACATTGTCTTGTGGCAGTGATAAGTAGACCCGTGGTTGCACTGCATCACAGTGCCGTTGTGGCCATACCCTACAATACCGTGTGCTGGAGGTGTGGGTCATCCACTGCATCTAACATTTGCCCCCAATAGAAACACACTGCAAATGGGGTTGCGTCGGGTCTGGAAACAATAATGCCTGAAACAGTGCATCTGTGTGTGTCTCTGGGTCTTTGCGCTACGCACTCGGTGACCTGAGTTTGATTCCCAGGCATGGCTGACATCAGTGGAAAGCAATGTCTGAAATCGGCTTTGGGCCGCCCTTAAGTTCGCTCAACATTGGTACGTTCACCAGATAGTTGTGTTTTAGCCTGTCTCCATGTGTACGTGTTTTTGTTTAATTGGCTTCCTTAGTCAAATAGAAGCTGCCTCTATCAACTGGCTTTTAAACTTATTTAAATTTTGCAATAAGCATCTGACCTTCATTTTAATTATTGTGCAAAGAAAACAATCATTGGTGACGTGCTGCTCTTAATTTGGGACACAGGGAGCTGCGTGGCACAATCAGGGAACGAAATAAGCATAATAGGGCGGCACAGTGGCGCAAGTGATTAGCGATGCTTCCTCACAGCAAGAAGGACCTGGGTTTGATTTCCCAACTCTGTCAGCCTTTCTGCGTTGAGTTTGTATGTTCTCCCTTGATCTGTGTGGGTTTTCGCCAGGCACATTGGTTTCCTCCCACAGCCAACAGATATGTTAACCAAACGTGCCAACAGATATGTTAACCAAACGTGCCAATTCCTTGCTACTTTAGCATACCGGTATGTTGGAGAACAAACCCACAACATTTTAAATGAAATACGACGTTTCGTTGATAGTTGCAATCAGCTTCATCATATATCTCGAACAAGCCTTCAAATTAAAATTCACAGACATGCCACCTAGGTTAATTGGTCTGACTGGAGAGCCACCGGTGGCCCTGCGATGGACTGGCGTCGCATCCTGGACATAGCCCTGTCTTGCAGGATAGGCTCCGGCTCACTGCCACTCTGATCGGGATTGAGCGGCTACTGAACGCACGAACGACCAGGCGAAACGCTGAACAACGTGGCTGAGACGGTGGATGACAGGGGATGACGGGAGATGCTTT
>JAZEWU010000021.1:6306902-6342079 GCA_036362915.1 Geotria australis
GAGGGCGTCAGTCCAAGGAGTGGCAGGCGGTTGATAGATTCAGAAATGCTGTTTGTGCGGATTCAACAAGGAATGGCCTGGCCCGCCGCACAATTAATCCACTAATGTGAGTAATTTTGCAGCTGCCAAGCGATTATTTACTCCTGCATGCATTGCTGATGCATGCTGGTGTTCACTCTGGCCCCTAATCAGCTAAACGCCCCGCTTCATGCTTTGGCATGCAAGCACATTTTGGGAAGTTGGTCTTTTCATTAAACATTATTTTTGCAATGTGTTTTGGCAAATGCTCGGCTGTTTATATTTACGTTTACACGCCGTTTGCCTTCCACTAACAGTGAGTCACGCGCATGCACCCCCGCCGTATTTCATACTGTATAACTTAATCTTGTATCGAATTGAATTCTTCCTCAAAAACACACTGGGAGGGATTAAGACATTAAGTTGTCATCGGTACATCAGGTCACGTTGCTATTTCGTGGCATTGGCTGGAATGACTGGAAAATTTTAGCGTTTGCACAAAATCCAGGCAGCTCAACGGATACGCGAGTGAGATTGACGCTTAAGAGTAATGGTAAGGGAAAGCCTGGCTGAATGTTCCATTGACATCAAACACACTTTCAACCCCGACTTAGGCAACATGAAAATCTGCTCATTATAGCACTCATTATAATGAAACACGTTCTCAATCACCGAGTTGCTCGCATTAGTTTTTTTTTTCTTTCTCAGAAGGTGTTATAAGTACTCGGCTGATATGTTTAAGAGGCTTTTTTGATTCTCGGTTTTTTTTCCATCCATTTTATTTCCTTCCCAAATGGCACAGCCTGATTCCGATCGCATTCACAGCCGCAAAGCAAGAGAGCAGGACCCTGCTGAAATACCAAGCCGACACATTAATCGGGAGTGACAGTATTACAATTCATTACGAAAGCGTCCGCTAATTGCATCGCCGCGGACGGGGAGACCGAGACGCGCCGTACGGAGCGAGCGTCGCGGCCGCTGCGTCGACGGCGCGCGGAGTTCGCGGGCGGTTTGCGGCGCGAGGTGCGAACGGAGCGAGTAAATGCGGACAGCCCCAAACACCTCGAGGGACGCCGCGTGAGAAATTTCGCCTGAAATTAAGAATAAACGTGCTCGATTAAGCCGAACAGAAAACCCGGAACGCCAGATGATGCCTCCGGCGTCGGATGGCGAAAGGCCACGATGGACAGAGAGGGAGCGCTCGTCACAGATGTCCCGAAAGAACAGCTTTGAGATTCTCAGAAAAATTCAGAGTCAATAATGAATTGGCTGATATAATATATAGGATGCAGTGTTTGGTTAGTAGGCGCCGGCTCACTGTGTGGCTGACACCCCCCTCCCCCCGTCTGCAGTTTCCTTGCGCATCCGAGTCGATCTCTCTTCGAGCCACGAGTAATCCCATCCATCCATCCATCTATTTTCTTAACCGCTTGTCCTGGTGGGGGTCGCGGTGGCAGCAGTCCAAGGAGAGTGGACCAGACATCCCTTTCCTCAGCAACACATTCCAGCTCTTCCTGGGGGATTCCTGGGGGATTCCCCAGGCGTTCCCAGGCCAGCGGAAGGATCTAATCCCTCCAGCGTGTCCTGGGTCATCACATATATTTTAAATAATTTATCTTTTACATATTTCCATTATCTCAGCGCACTCCCGTCTCTTGTCCAAGTCTCCCTTCTCATCACACTAGGAGTTGATACAAATAACGACGGCCACCCCCCCCACCCCCCAGAATACATTTGGGCCACGGCCACCACTGAGCCCAGAGAGGTGTTTAGGCGTCACACTCGCTGGTGCTTGACGGCTGGAAGGGGGGAACTACGACAGGATGGGTTCCGCCACCTGTCGTGCCTTCGGGAACACCGGTCACATTCGACGGTGGCGGGCGGGAAGGGGAGACTTCTGATAACACAGCTTTGTATTTCAATACAAACTTGTTTTTCAAGTCAATTGTGAAGCTGTAAAGATTAGTACTTGTGGATGGTGGCATTGACGTCTTAGGACGAGCGGGGGAAACGACACAATTCTAGACGAGTGTTAAACAAATATTGAACGCTAAACAGAACGGGTCGAGAGACGATACGATTTCGCCTCTTGCGCTCTGTGCTCCAGCTCTTGCCCCCGACGGATATGACGGAAGGACAAATATGATTAAGGGCGTTTGCCGAACTGACCAACTTTGAAGATAACGCCACCGCCGCCATTGCCGGTGTTCCAATATTTTTTTAACTGAGAAGGGGTGGGAGGGCGCAGAGTCTCCAACAGCTTGACATTCGAATTCGATTCGATTCTTTGAAGCGTGATGGTTATACGACAGTTTCCCATTGCAACAAGTTATTCTTTAGTTGCAGGCAGCCCTTCAACATTTAGAGATTTAATGGTCAGTGCTGGCCTTAAAGGCGGCGGGCATTGCCCTCTCTTCTTGCTCCAGACTGAGGGGCTTCCGGCATCTGTTAAGCTTCTATTTCAGCTCCTCGGCTTCGAAGTGTTTGGTAGAATTTGCAGGTAATACCAAGTATTACTTGACAGGGATCGCGAAGTGAACGCTTCTACCTTGATCCCCAACAGCTTGACTAAACGGGGCCTAGCCTGTGCCAGGCTCGTGACGCTACAGATAGATAAATGTTTATTATCACAGCAGAAAAATACCCAGCGTGCTTGCAAGCTCTTTACAGGATTCACAACAAACACGCGAATTGACAACAAATAAATAAAAAGATAAAAATATCATCAGTACAAATTAACAAAAATAATAACCATTTACACCCAGCATTGCAGATAAGTGACCAAGTAGATAAATAGATAATACGTTAAACATTGCGATGGGAAAAAATGTAGGTCGCTTATTGCACATTAAGAGAGCAAATAAGTGCAGCATTTGCATCATTTCAAACACTACAGTGCTGTCATGTGCGAGCGAAACCCTATATACGTTTCCCTTGTTTGCACAGATGTTATTGTTTGTTGCAGAAATTATGATATATATTTAGAAGAGAAAAAAAAGGACGTGCATTTTTAATGTTAGTGAATCCGACAATGTTAAATGTTAGTCGCACAAATGCAAAATAAATGTTTATTGAAATGACTTCCCATTTCGCTAGCAATGTATGTTTTGCGTAAATTGGAAAAAAAAACTGTTGAAAACTATTTGTGTGACTCGTAGCATCTGTCCATATATATATATTTTTGCACTTTTAAATCTAAACCTTTGAAGGATATAATCCAGGCCCCTGATTATAAGGAAGCCATGTTTGTACAATTGTGTACTGCTGGATTTCCTTACGCTGTATTGTATATTTTAATAAACACACGTTGATGAATTATGCATCATTGGGTCCTTGATGCAAATCACAGCACGTGTACTGCTTAAATATTTAATGCGTTAATGTTATGCAAAGTTTTCTGTGTACAATGCAATCATTTTTCATGACTTGCCGTTATTTTGGGTGCAGATTTTGTAAAATGCAAAACAAAAATGTCGCGCGCACTATGTCGTGCACACAAGTCAAACTAATTTAAGCAATATTAGCATAATGCTCAAATTAGTTTTCACCAAAAGTTTTGAGCTTTTTTTAATGCGTAGTATAGATCACAGACACGGGTCCGTGTGGGCTGTCGTTTAAAACTTAACGCCCCGTAGCTGGGAATTACAAAATCTGTGCTCCACTCGCCTGCCTGACAGGTGTCTCAGCGTAATGGAATAAAATGAGGCTGCAGAGCAGCATTCAAAACGTCTGGAATCACAGGTAATGTTACACTTTTCCGTCTCGACACTGTGCAATAGCATTCAATTTTCTGTTTGAGAAATTACTACTTCATGAAAGAATAAGGTTGCATCAAGTGTATATTTTCTAGTTGAAGTTATATTAATGAAAAGAATTTACAGAAAAAAAATTATGTGAATTGCCCCAACTCAGCATTAGAATTGTAACGGACGTTTAGAGCAAGCACTGACGTTTTGATATATGTTTTGATCAGCTTTAATATGTTAATACCAATTAAATTATCAATCGTTGAACATACATAATCACATGCTCGACGCTTGATCGGTAACTGATAACCACCGCCGAAACATTTACATCAATTTAGGGACGAATAAAAAAAAATACGAAAAAATCCCCTCTTAAATCGTATGAATGCCTGCTGAATCCTAGCCTTAGATACATAATAATAATAATAGCATTTTATAGAGCGCCTTTCACCCGAGGGTCACAAAGCGCTGCACAAGGGCCGCGGAAAGAACGGCATGTCATAATAGAATCGCCTGATGATGCTTCCCACGTGGGAGGCGAAACGTCGCGAGGGAGAGCGGGAGAAAGCGCTGTGACACGGCTATCCCGAAAGAACAGCTCTGAATAGCAACCATCATCATCATAATCGTCGTCTGTAGCTGGGGAGAGCCTTGGGGATGGAGCCTGACTCGAAGACACACCCAACACCCACGGGAGAGTTCCTTCCTCGGTCCGCCATCTGTCTTATGGAGCAGCTGGGTGCCTATGGCGTGCGTTACAAACACAGTGGGAGCCTGAGTGAGGGAAAGGCTGTGACATGGACAGTCACGGATAGAGCAAGAGAGAGGAATGGAGGTAGCGGGGAGGGAGGAAGGGGGAGGCACAGGGAGCAGGTATATGTGGAAAGAAAGCTATAGTGGGTTCATGGAAGGGGAGATGGAGAAAAGAGAGGAGCGAGAGAGGTTGAGAGAGAATCAGAGGTCAGCAGAGAACGTGAAAGGGGCTATATGAGGTGGTAACAAAGAAGGGACATGGTTATAAACTAATACATGGCACGACAGAGGGACAAGATGGAGAGAGACCTAGAAGGTGAGAGAGATAAAAAGAGAGAATTCGGGAGGTGAGAAAGGGTTTTCTAAGCAGGCAAGAAAAATGCGGCGCGAACGGAGAGAGAGGTGGACGAAATGAGATGGAGAGATAGCCAGCTGCCTGGTGGAGGGTTAAAATAAAATGGCAGAGTGAGAGACGGAGAGAGACAGAGAGGGAGAGAGTTTAGGTTTGCAGATGGGGAGGGGAAGGCGGAAAGATATGAAGGAGTTGGAGGGAGCAAGAGGGGATATGGAGATGGGGTTGTGGCGTGTAGTTGGTGAGAGGGGATATTTAATGAGATAGCAACAGCATGCAACTTGGATGCTGACATTTACAGAGAACTCGTACGTTTTTACAGCAATTAGCGCGGTAATTATTTGCCTAGACCCCACTAAATGTA
Organism: Geotria australis; assembly: GCA_036362915.1. Classification (NCBI taxonomy): domain Eukaryota; kingdom Metazoa; phylum Chordata; class Hyperoartia; order Petromyzontiformes; family Geotriidae; genus Geotria; species Geotria australis. The sequence goes on from JAZEWU010000021.1 coordinate 6,312,136, forward strand.
TTATATTGTATTAATAACATATTTAGAATCATTACATACGTCAGTGTGTAGGACATGTGTTGGTTATTATAGGAAAAATTACGTTGATTAGAAGCAATTTTTTAAAAGTGATTTGCACACGCGAACAAACAGTGGCAGTCTCAACACGTCACCCTGTGCACGGTCTGGACAAGTGTCGTTCACGAGAAGCCACCCGGGTCAACGCTGCACCTGAGCAGAACGGTGTGGCTAAAACCGTACTGGACAGGTTCACTTGCCACTCGTGTTATCCATGTCTGGGAATCGAACCCAATTCATTATTGAAGTCGCCAGTGAGTTGATCACTGATCCGACCAATTCCCCGACCTCTCCCCTTCCACTGGCCCCCAGTCCCCAATCGCCGTTCCATACACAAGGACAAAGATACCCCGTATAGCCTTAACAGACTGTAGGGTCCAGTGCTGTTAGCGAGCACCTATCAAGGCCAGCACGGCACACGAGGGGGTGGGTGGCCAGCACCACGTCCCATATACACACACACACATCCGTACATAGGAATAGCACGCTTATTACGAATACTCACAAATGCCCGAGTATAAATAATTGTACGAATGGCACAATTATTTTGGCACAGTGCATATCACTCTCCTCCTCATTGATAGTAACCTTATGGTGGTGTAGGGGGTTGCTTGTTCCAATTAGCCCCAGAGCTATGTCACCTTGAGTTGATACAGGGTTACAAACTATTAGACAGGAGGCCCTGGACGACCAAGGCGGTTGTGTTACTGGAAAACCGGATTGGGAATTGTGCGCGCTGAGACAAATACGCGAACCGGTCAGGGGTCAAATCGGTTAGAGGTCAAATCCGTGATAGGGGCAAGTTGTTCTGTATTTACCACATTTCTACGTCACATCTCAAACTCGTTTACGCAAAACTTTGCATTCTTGTTGTTATTATTAATATATATGGACAGATGTTTCCTGGGTAAACAGGGGTAATGAATAATAACAGGAACAGATGTTGAGAATGTCACACTTCTGTCAGGGCAATAGTCGACAGGAAATATACCGCCATGCGTTTAATACGATGCTCAAAATGTACGGCTGAAATGAAACAAATTCTCACGTTCTTATTTAACGCCAGCTTGGCTGAGCACATCCACACGAGTAGCATAGAAAGCCCATGCGATCGCAAATATCTACACACGGTGCGGTGTCTGCTTCTTTCATGCAATTCCACAGATGAATTCTGTAGCTTAAAGTTCGGTAAACTAGCTACGAGCAAAATACTTAAATGAATCTGGAATAATATTCGAAGGAACAGCTATTCAGATGCCACGTTTGTGAAATTTTCATAATTCACAGGTAGGCTACAGTGTTCATAATCTGCCACATAAGGCTTTCTGTGAACACAATTACAAATATAGGTAGTTGACTTGAACCTGCTGTTCAGGTTATGGTAATTACATTCCCAGTGGATCACGGGAATTTCCACAAAACTTCCTGACCAGTGTTGGAATATTTTAATTCATCCTTCACAACGCTGACTCTTCGCCACTCATACGCTCGTACGCACACGCTCGTGCGCGCAGACACGCACACACACGCAGACCTTTCGGCCTTCATGATCACCGCAAATTCACATTAATTTACGCATTCCTGACATGAGAGCGGCAATGTCAAGACACAGGGTAAAACTGCATTGGGAATTTTTGGATGAGTGAATCCTTTATAGGCTACCCGGTTGTGAGGCATGCAGGAAGGAGGATACAGGACATGGAATGAACGCTAAAACCCTACTTTCCATTCTCCAATTTGTCAATGGCGCAATTTCCTTGATTTCGCTCGGGGTATCATCATAATCACGGTCCCAACCCATTCTACCGGCAGGAAATACAAGCACGGAGCCAGCCTGTCATAAACACCATCAGCTTGTGTCATTCCTCTGTTCGGACAATTGCTGGTGAAAGGCTTTGGAGTGAGTGCTTTAAAAAACGGTTTTTTTTCAATGTGTCTTTATTTAGATAAAAACGCCATGCGCCGCTTTACACAAGTGTGTTTACAAAGAGTGCTAAAAGTCAATACAACATGACAGGGTTCGTATTTATCAAAACCTCCGATGGAGAAATTTCAATTACCTGGAACTTTATTTTAGCCATATATACAACAGTCATAAAAAATCCGAGACATTTATTGAAAACATTGATTTTTGAAGTCAAAATTCATTGTTTACCACCATATACACACACACGTACACACACGAAGTATCCTGCCATTTTCTATCGAGTCTTCCTTATATTCCAAAACATATATATATATCGTCCTATGGGGGTCAAGGTAGAAGCGTTCACGTCGCGATCCCTGTCAGGTAGTACTTGGTATTGCCTGCGAATTCTACCAAACACTTCGAAGCCAAGCTGAAAGACGACGATGTCCAGAAGCTAGCCATCGTGCTTCGAAGAATCGCAAAGAAGAAGAAGAAGTCCTATGCTCATTCGTCCTGTGCTCTTATTGGCTTCTATACATTTATAAACCCACAGCTGCGTGCGTCATCGATTGATTACCGAACATTGCTGCACTTAATATCTGTCATTCAGCGGAAATATGGCATCTCGGCGCAAGTTACGAAAATGGTCCCACGTGTCCGGGTAGAAATCATTGTGGAAGGATTTCTAAATGTTGTTGTCACTCCGGTAAAAGCAACGCCAATGAGCATGAGCCCAGCAAACTCACATGCTCGCGGTTCAACTCTCCCGCGAAGGTTCGTCGCATTACTGTGTGTACTGTGTACCGCTCGGCGTGCGTGGTTAGTTAGGCTGTCACGGTGAGGACACGTTCCTCTCCCGGGTGTGAGTACACACGTACACGGGCACACACACACGTGGGTAACCCGTGTGTGTGTGTGTGCGTGGTGCACTAATTGCACGGCTTATGTTATGAATGCAGGCGTCTTGGATATAAGCCTCACCCATCCTCTCAAGAAAACAAGGGGCGCTGCAAACGCGAACTGCACTAGAATTGATGTGTAAGAACAGCGATGTTGACGGGATGTTTGGAGTTTGCTTGTTAACTATTATAATAATAATAATAGCATTTATAAAGCGCCTTTCACCCGAGGGTCAAAAAGCGCTGCACAAGGCTGTGGAGAGAACGGCATGTCAATAACATCAAGACAGATTAACTGAATGTCAAGCAATAGCGATACATTATAGGACATAGGGCATAAAGACAACAGGAAAATAATAATAACAATAATTCTACAACAAGCAAGGAGGGAACAGATGTACCCGATCATACGCAGATTGGAAGAGAGAGAGAGAGAGCCAACATCTCGGCACGGCACCACTGATCCGCACCAACAGTCCAAGCCAGGGGAGGGAATAAATGTTCCCATGAAGGCGCAGGTAGGAAGAGAGCTAACATCCTGGCACGACAGCATTGAGTCGCATCAGTAGTCCTAGCCGGAGGACTTGAAGGCTGTGCTTGTGCACCACTTGCCAATGCAGCATCACCAAATACTGTACCGTGCACAGCAAGCACGCGTGTGCACAAGTGAAACACACGTGAAACACACGGCACGGCCACACGCAGCGTTTAGAATTTTGACAGCGCAGGCCAAAAGGGTCAGGGCCAAAACACCCACCGAGGGAAATGGAACGGTTAACGCAATTTGGAGCCAGCATTCGGGTCTCCGTGTACAATCTGATATATTATACTTACAGTATACAATCTGGGAAATTGCAGTTTTATTATACGTGCCATTTGTGATTTTGCGGTCAATGCAATGGTTCAGTGCATGGTGGACAATACCCACGTGTGGCCAGTGACAATCATTTGCAGGCGACGACCGTAAATATCATCGTAGTGTTATAGCTGCTAACCCGCTTGTCTAATTTCCAATTAGTGTTTAACAGCGGTTTGGCTAAAATGCCCCTGTTGGCTAAATGTGCAATGTATATCACAACCAAGGTATTGATGTAGGTTTTCATGGCCCAATGCATGAGAATTACTCTCAAGAGCTGCTCTTTCGGAATAGCCGCGTCGAGCGTTCTCACCTCCCGCGTTTATTAGCCTGATGTTAGCGAGCACCTATAATGGCTGGCATCACACACGATGGGGTGGGTGACCAGCACCACGTTCCAACGCCTCTGTCTCCCGAGTGGGGATGTTTACACATCACACCAGGTACTCATTTGAGGTTGAGTCGATCTACCGGAAGCCCCAAACTGGTTCGGTTAATCACCACTGGTGTTATCCGTGAGCAGGAATGAAACTCGGGCAGCCTGGTTCAAAGCACAATGAACTACGACTCCCAAACACACACACACACACACGCGGCAACACACAAGCACACACGTACTCCACATATAGATGAGGTCACGGGTAAAACAAATCGATCGTTGAAGGACTGCCGAAACGGTCGTGGCGGCATTTAATCACCATCGCGCCAGAGAATGCGAGTCCATTTAGGTAAACAAAACGGTAAAAGATCCCGTCATTAGGGCTGTTATTCACGTGGAGCAAGTGTTGTTAGTGAGCTCCTATTCGAGGTGCAGGGAGCCGTGTCGCGCCAGCGGCGGGGCTTGGTGCCCGCAGCGCCGCCGTTTTGCCGGCTCGCTGCGCCGGGTGCTAATTTAAAGCCAGGTCCACCTACACACCCAGAGGTGACTATGTCGCTCGCTCTCTCTCTCTCGCTGTGTGGGCACCGACACAAATTGTCACCGATGTTGCCGGTACGGAGATGAACTTCGCATCGGTGAGGATTAATGCGCAGTGGCGCGAACCGCCAAGACAAACAAACTCACATTTGCAATGTGCCGCGACCCTGTACAGGATTAAGCGGTTTCTGACGATGGATGGATGGATGGACATTTGCAATGTGTTTGATAACTGCTATTAGTGCTCAGCGTGGCACGTGCGAAAGTGGTTTGGCCTGAAACCATCAAAAGTGTCCATAACATACTTGCTGACACTGTTGACGATACCAGCAGCACAGCGGGTACTCGGCTGAGATCAAGTCAGCCTCGGAAAGTCTCCGTCCAATGTCAGCTACGAACCGGGGTGGTTGGCCGTTTCACCCGAGACCGTCGTTGTTTAACCATAACCAATGCAATGTTCGGGCATGCTGCTGTTGACATGCCGTTCTCTTCGCGGCCCTTGTGCAGCGCTTTGTGACGCTCGGTTGAAAGGCGCTATATAAAACGCTACTGTTATTATTATTTAACACACACGCGAGCGCGCAAGCACGTATTGTGCCTGGCTCATCATCATCTGTTGTCGGGGCCGTGTTTGGGCGCGACACCAAATGCACGCATCTGCATGCGCAACGGGCCCCGTGCCTCTCCACTCCTTGTTGCCATTATTATTATTGTTGTTATTACGTCGCTACGTAAAGTCACAGCTGCGCCGCGCAACGCAATTATCACCCCGGCGTTTACAGCCATTACAACTCACGCCCTCTCGCTTAATCTGTAACGGCGAGCGCAATTGCCTCCGCGCCTGTTATGGCCAATAATTAGTGACGGGGAAAAAGAAAAAAAAAATCTAACAGCGTCGGAGCGACTCTCGCCAGCAGCGAAGGCGAGAGCAGCGAATTAAAAATAAAGCTTCGCGACACATAACAAGAAATACGCGGGTTGAACATTATTTACCGTTGTCATCGTTAATTACACACGCCACCTTACAGCTGGGGGGGAAGAAAAAAAAAACAGCATATATCTAATTAGCTAATATTTTCGGGGGTGGTCTTTCTTCTGGTGGAATATTTTGACAGATGGGCTGTGTCACGCTAACTCGGTTTCCTAGCACATTTTCTCAAATCGAAGTCTGAAATCTGTAACAGGATAGCTTTGCAGGAAACGAAAATTTGCCGAAGGCTGTACAGTATATGAATGGTTTTGAATTAGCGGGCGGTGTAGGGTGTTTAATAGATAACGAATTTCATCCGAGATGCTTGGAAATGCATTCTGGCACAGAGAGAGGCACGCGTGGATTAGAAGACGTGCAAAGGTTGTAGACTGCTTTGGCGAAACAAGTTACGAGAGGAAATTATGACTGGCGGTTGAGACCGAAGAACGCAGTGGGAGTGAAGGGAGGGAATGCGCTGAGAGGCCGTACTCCATGGAGAAGGAACGATGAAATCGGCTCATGTGTATGTTCAAATACTAGCTGGGTTGTTACATCGTGTGACTAGAAAAAGTGACAGCGTCGCGCGGTGGTAATATCAGCGCCTTGCGGAAAGGAGGTGCTGTATGAGGCAGTCTGATTCATACCTCAGGCGCCTTTCAGTGTGGAGATTGTGTGTTCTCCCCCGGTTTCCTCCGAGTTCCCTGGGTTTTTTTTTTCTCATAACTTAGAAACACTCGTTAATTGGCTGATAACATCATTATATATGTCGGACGCAGTGTCTCGCAAATGTTGACACCGGCAAACAACGTGGCTGCCATCCCCCGACTCTGTGGTTTCCTTACCGAGTAATTCTCTTTTTGTACGAATAACTTCAAAATTGAACGAATACTACGAATTATAAATATAATTCCACGTTATTTTTGGTTTGTGTTGGAAGCCTTGTGAGACTGGGCGGCACGGTGGCGTAGTGGGTAGCGCTGCCGCCTCACAGCAAGAAGGTCTCGAGTTTCGAATCTCGGCTCGGGGGCCATTCTGTGTGGAGTTTGCATGTTCTCCCCGTGTCCGTGTGGGTTTTCGCCGCGCACTCTGGTTTCCTCCCACCGTCCAAAGACATGCTGCCAGGTTAATTGGCGTACTGACTAAATTTCCCCTGGCGCCCTGCGATGGACTGGCGTCCCATCTCGGTGTTCCCCTGCCTTGCGTCCTATGTCTGCCGGGATAGGCTTCGGCTCACCACGACCCTGTACAGGATTAAGCGGTTTCTGAAAATGGATAGATGGCTTTGTAAGACCATTATTCAGCAGTGGACGGCTGATGAAGATGACGATGAGTGGTGTTTGTATACTTGGCAGGGATTCTGGAATGCCCACAGATAGCTGAGGGCAGTGGCTTGGCGAGGCCTTCTTCCATGTGTAGTTTAATCATAGCTGACAATGATTTGTTTAAAGAACTAACCTGCTTGAAATGTATAGCATGCGAGTTTAGTGCATTCTGTGAGCCGCATTAGTGACAAAATGTATACAAATGTCATGTGTGTGAAAGCAGGTGCTTTTATATATAAAAAAACAAGGTACTAACATTACAGAAAACCCATTTAAGACCCGCCCCCCTCCCCCCATTAAATCCAATTTTCACTTTGACATCCTATTTAGAAAGATGAAGTCTACCCGAGTGTTATATTTTCTGACAACTCACATATAATACCTGGCATGTGACTGCCAGTGATTGTACAATAACTCGTATATGCTTACAAGGTAGTGAATTAAAGTTAACTGCTGTTGCTGAGCCATAACCTACACAGGCATTTTATTTTATGTGCATTTTCTCTCACCAATGGGATTTGTATGGATCACAAAACAGAAATAAACCAAAAGCTCCAAAGCAGACAACTGCTGTTGTGGTTCTCAAGTACAGAGTTGTTACAGGGTGTGTTTATTATCATCACCCCCTGAGTCCCATAGAGGGTCACGGTGAGCTGGTGCCTGTCCTAGTAGACACGGCGAAAGACAGGGCTACTATACCCAAGTTGGGATACCAGCCCATCCCAGGGAACCTGTGTACACCTGTGTCGCATACTACTGTACAGGTTGTGTTTATGACATGTCAGGGTATATCTTTCACATTTGGGTGTCATGCTGTGAAGTGTTGAAAAAACGGCAGAGCAGCAAACGATGCTATCGTTGCGAAGCTCAGTGCTTTCCTCTGATGTACACGGGTGTTCTCCAGGTTCTCTGGCTTCTTCCTGCATGCCAAATGCAATTTCTTGGAATTGGCGAAACACCCTTGCGTGTATGGCCCTCCTCAAAACTAGTCTTGACAGCGAGGCGTTCCTTGACAGAGCAAATAGTGAGATATTGACAGACGTAAAAGTATTTATGTGACACAACTGCGTGAAATATCTAACATTTATATCAGATGGAATATTACATATCGCCGTCACATACGTTAACCTTATGCTGAATAATGTCTCGAGCAGGAACATCAATCCTACATTCCCCACTTCGCGAACGTTTAAAACAAGGTTTTAATTTGCATGTGCGTACGACCCCAGACGCACATGCCGTTACATTTATATTTAATTCTCTTTAGTGTCTTGAGTTACCGTTCTTTATTCAAATACATTTTGAATGCAACTCTTATCACAGATATGACAATATCGGCCTTTAAGCCAGACGTTAAGGCTTTTGTACGGGCGATGTTGAATGTCTGCCGTTAAAGGGACTGGAGGGGGGGTGGTGGAATGTGAATAGACGCAGCTCAATAAGGAAACCTATCAGCCTCGACAACCGCGCAATGAGGTCAATAAATCAACAGGAATTCAGAGTATCAGTATGCCATATCTATAGCGCTACAACGTTATCTCGCCCAACGACACGAGAACAGTTTAGACATTACAAGCAACTTCACTCTTCTAATAATTTCAGTAAATTCTACGGCGGGCGTTCGTTTGAAAAAGGATGCGCGTGGGACGTAAAAACAAAATCGTTTTGGAACTAGAAGTCGGAGCGCCATTTGTTTGTCGCTGAAAGCCGCTTGCCTCGCTTCATAGAGGCACTCGCGTTTACGAGACACGTTTCGCAGAAATGCAATCAATTAAAATTTGGAAAGATAAAAAAACACTCGTTATATGAAAAAGTCACCGTCACCGCACGATCACACTTGCATACCGGCACCCATTTGCGCCCAGTGGGAGAATGGTTTAACTTTATATTAAAACTATATGGGGTCCTTTGAATGGAATGTTTAAAATGTCACGTCTTGCGATGGGGCGTTTTGTGTGTGCAAATCAAAGGCTTCCCCAAAGGTATACAAAGCAGACCTTTGCACTTGTATTTTAACGTAAAGCAACTAAATTATTAAATAAACAACATGCGTGTGTTGGTATTTAGGCTATCCTTTTGGAACCAATTAACTTGCAAGGCATTCAATAATTATCCTAGAGGTTTATGAATAAATATTGATATGTTTGTGTGAGGTGTGTCACGGTGGGATTGTTGCATCAGGTGCCAAACTTACTGTGGTGCTCTGTGTGTCGCTGTTGTGGGGAGCGGTAGTGTAGCAGTTTGCGCACTGTGTTACGAACCTGGCGACCTAATTTGGATTCCTGCTCAAGGCCAACACCAGTGACGTTTTTTTTAACCGGTCCTGGGCCTTTCCTAGATCTACTCTGCCTCAACTGAGTACCTGGTGTAGTGTGGAAACATCGCCACGAGGGAGACTAAGGCGGCCGGTTGTGGCGCTGGCCACCCAGCCCCTTGCTAGCCTTCCTAGCTGCTCGCTAACAGCACTTGCCCCAACAGTCGGTTAAGGCTATATGGGGAATCTTTGTCTTGGTTGGTGTGTTACGCAAGTATAATTGCTGCTTTAAAAAAACATGTTTACCAAAGCTAACTTTTATTCCCAGAATTGTCCAGAGGCGGGTTAAAGGTCACCTCATTCGGCATATCCCAAAGGTGCAATTGTCTCACTAGAATACAGTAGATCGAAGCTCCCAGAACACTTGCGAATTTTTTTTCGCGACATTTTACTTCAACGTTCAGGTGCAAGTCCATTGAGATTCATTATTATTTTTGTCACCCTCATTTCTCATTAGTTTTAAAATGCTCATGAAACGTGCAATAATTCTAAACATAGAATGACCGTTTGTTACTGGCACCTAGTCATTACACAATTCAGAGAGTACAATTTCTCTGACAATTTGTACAATGTCTCTGAAGAGAATTGCACAATACAGAAGCATGTAATTTCCTTGCGAATGACAATCAAAACATTTAGATAATGAAATACTGTGCGAGGCTTATTTTTAAGCTATGAGCTACCTTCACCTAAAATAACTGCGAATGATTTCACGTGTCTGCCTAATCGGCAGACACAGGGCACAAGGCAGGGCTATACCAAGGATGGGATGCCAGTACATCACAGGGCACCGGAGGCAATTTAGTCCGCAGGCCAATTAACCTATACAGCATGTCTTTGGACTGTGGGAGGAAACCGGAGTGCCTGCCGAAAACCCACGCGGACACGAGGAGAACATGCAAACTCTACACAGAAAGGCCCCCGAGCCGGAATCAATCCGGGACATTCTTGCTGTGATATTATAGTCGCGATTTGACAGTATATGGATACACATAGTTTGTACTCTAGTGGTAGTGCCTTACACCAATATTCCCTGCTTGAAGCCAGTCTCGCAGCGAGCCGCAACATATAGAGTGAGAAATTAAGCCTTGCACACCGTACTATGAATAGACAGTCTGGTAGCGCATCGCTACTTCTCAATGGTCTGCCGTGCCGCAAAAACCTGTCTGGAGACCCAGGTTCCACCTCTGGCTGCCCAATGAGCCACGAGTACAAAATATAAACATCGCTTGACGCAACTAGCCTAGCAAGTGCAGCACCCACAAATCTGTGGCACTGCAAATCAATCCTACACATCCCCGGGGAGGAAAGAAAAATTATAATAATAGAAAAAATAAATATACGTGTGTTTTTAAACCTGCCAAGGCACCACCGCAGGGTTAAAGTCCCCGGAGTAAATGTATGGCACTGTCCAGCAATCATTTCCCTTTTATTCACGCTCACGTCGGTAAACTCATGTGTCCAGAACATTGTGCTCTTTTGTACAGTTTTCTACAATTTCTTTAGCCGTGAGAGACATAAAAACAAGTGTACTCCCGATGTACAAACTTTTACATGTATCGACGTTGGTTTTTACAGCGCTGCTCTTTCAACGCAGGAAGTCTGCGTTGAGCGTTCCTCCTCTCTCCTTTACGACGTTCTGCCTCTCACATTGGGTGGCATCGTCAGGCATGCAACGTCGGAGGCCAAATGTTGTTGCCGGTTTAAATGGCCGGTGTCCAGGTTGACCTGGGTTGGCCGGTTGCCCCCCATTGATATGTCTATTGGAGCAGAATTGTATTGCCGGATTCCCATCCTGACGCCAACCTGCTTTCGTCGGAGTGTCTTCAGATCATTATTTGTCTGGAACCTCCCTCCAGACCTGTTCACCAAGAGAGAGCTGAACGGAAGCGCTAGACTCCAGGTGACATAGCTCAGGGGTTCATTGGAACACGCAAACCCCTCCACCACGATAAGGCTTGCATCCATACGGGGCCATGGGTGAGAAATATTGCAATTCCCTTTACTTGACCTGCCTGAGTAGCAATGGCTATGCATACATAACATGTAAATGAAGTAAGTTTGAAGTAAGTTTCAACCCATTGTAGGATGAAGATCTACCAACACCATGTCTGCCATTCGGGTTGTTTGACCCTACTTTTCTGCACTGGTCAGTGTGGGATTGTCAAGAGGACCGGTTTATAGTTCATATTAACCGTGGACGCCGAATTTAACTCAGGTCGCTGGGTTTTACAGCAGCGCACGAATCGCTGTGCCACCAATGCTCCCAAATATATGAGGGGCAAAAAAACGACACCAATTTATGTCATTCAACTTAAAGCAATAATTGGAACTCATGAACTGATGCGTTTTATATTCATGGAAAAATCTTACGATTAAAATTTAAATTCTTTGGTGTTTTTATCCTTGAACAGAGCTGAAAGCTTCTGAAAATTAAATTAACTCTTTACACTTCTTTAGTCTTCAACCGGGGGGTCAAGGTAGAAGCGTTCACGTCGCGATCCCTGTCAGGTAATAATACTTGGTGTTGCCTGCGAATTCTACCAAACACTTCGAAGCCGAGCTGAAAGACAACGATGTCCAGAAGCTGACCATCGTGCTTCGAAGAATCGCAAAGAAGAAGAAGTCTTCAACCAAAGCTCTGGCAGTCCTCAGGGACTACATCTAAAAGACGATATCTACTATTTTGTGGAGCTCATTGCGAGATAGGCCTTCATGTTTTTTTGGGCGTACTCCATCACATACCGAGGAATGAGGGGAAAAAAAACCGACCTCACACAAATCTATGATCTCATCTAACTGGTCTTGGGGTGAAATATCATTTTAGTCAGACTCCTTGCTTGTGATTTTTTAAGAAACATCACAACACCTGACACCTGGCATGATGTGAAGTGATAAAGGGAGGCTAGGAATATAATAAAACACGTCGCTCAAAGACATTTCTTGATTTCCCTTCACCGTGCACCGGAGCCCTCTGTAAACGCGTGAGCGATGATGTCATTTATCTCATATATACATCTCCTGGCCAGAATGGCCCTCTTGCCTCTCTTCAACAGAAATGTATTAATCTTTGAGCTAAACCGCCGACGGCAGATTCCTTCTACAAATGTCGACGTTAACCAGGTTAAAAATATCACAGCCATCATGAACATCAGCGTTCTGTGGGTGGGACCTACGTGCTGTGTCGTGTGTCGTGGGTGAGGCCTAGGCGTTGTGTCTTGGTTGTGAACCCCGTGTTGTGTCGTGGGTTTTGGTGTCCTGCGTGTTGTGTCCTGACTTGGTGGGGTGGGATGTAACAATAACAGCACACACTATCCCATGCGAGAGGGCGGTAGGAGCCAATTTAGTTATTCATAACGTTTACAAAAATCATTAGCAAATACGTGTTACTGTTAAAACGTAATTTACTATTCATTACTCGAATTATAAACAGCATCGCTGAATGCAGAGATGGTGTAACCGAGGGGTGAGTGAAACGGACTGCGAAGCCTGGGGAAGCATGTTTATCTAACCTCGTCTCCGATCCCCCACAGCACCTCCACACAGAAAATGCTGCTTCATTTTGACTTGCACTCTGTGACCTCCCCTTCAACTGGGGTTACCACCTCTCCTGTTTGTCCCCTGTATCGTCCTCCTTTTTGAGGCAGCTGTCCCGGAAAATCTGTACATTTTCACAGGACAAGTCAATCTAAATCCGGGGTTTGTCAGTTACATTCTGTCTCATTCCGTGTACCCCCCCCACCCAAAAATATGTCCCGATAATTTGTGGCGACCGAGGTGGAAACCCAGCTCCCCTTTACCCACTCCCCTCCTGCCTCCTCTCCAACGTGTGAAATGCTGGCACTGCCATTAGGCACACGACAAGACAAAGATCCCCCGTATAGTCTTAACAGACTGTAGGGTCAAGTACCATTAGCGAGCACCTATGAAGGTCGATACGGCACACGAGGGGGTGGGTGACAAGCACCACGCCCGGCCGCCTTTGTCTCCCTGGTGGCAATGTTCACACACAGCACCAGGTACTTAATTGAGGCTGAATCGACCTAGGGGAGGCCCAGGACGGGTTTAGAAAATGGTCACTGGTGTTTCTCGTGAGCGGGATTCGAACTGGGGTCGCCAGGTTTGTAGCCCAGCGCTCTAACCACTGAGCAACCCGCTCCCCACATACGCACACGAGTGGACAGAGCGACACGCATGCACTGGGTGTTTACCAACGATCAGAGCACGCGGTGGGGGTCAAGGTAGAAGCGTTCACGTCGCGATCCCCGTCAGGTAACACTTGGTGTTGCCTGCGAATTCTACCAAACACTTCGAAGCCGAGCTGAAAGACAACGATGTCCAGAAGCTGACCATAGTGCTGCGAAGAATCGCAAAGAAGAAGAAGAAGAGCACGCGGTCAATGACAACAATGTGTACCATGGCCCAAGGGTGGTTGATAAACGGATACAAAAAAAGTATCGTAAGTCTGAACACACGGCGCACATCGTCCTGGGATGATCGACCTTTTGATTGGCTTAGAGACCCCCGCGCGCGATAACACTACATGTCATAATCCCGCATTCTCTTTCATAACAAAACAATTGAATTACACGACGGCCTGTTATGTATGCGCAGACCGGTCTCCTCCCAATGTGGAATTGCTCCGACAGCCGCGCTCGCCCCTCCGCGCTAACTCTCGCGGACAGCCGCGCACCGCCGTGCCACGGCGAGGAGTTATAACATTTTAACGCGAACTTCGAGTCGTATTAGACCGCGCGAGTTTAAGTTACAGCAGCAGGAGGCGAGGAACGTGAGCCAGGCCTGGCGTCAGAGATCTACGTTGCTTTACACTCATAGTTAACGGTCTGCCGCGTCTCGAGGTGGCTTTATCTCCAGGGTACTTGTGTGTCCTTGGGGAGCCTCCTAAGTGACCATCTATGCCACATGATGGCAGCTCCAATGTTAGTAGCTGAAGGGTCCAATCAGTGGATTCCCCAAACGACAGAATAGTCTTAACATCGCTTCACGTCTTAAACCCGGCTTGCTGATCTATGTTCCGTGTTCAGACATGCCATTGTGTCATAACACACTGGACGGGGATTGAAGTTATTAAATGAACATCCTGCTTAGACACAAGTTGACGTATTTGTGCAGACAAACCATCTGTTGGCGCTATACATCCACTGGGTTCAATGCGGTGAATCTATGTGTGCAATACCGTTGGTGGGAGAGAGTGTGCATTACGCCAGCCCTTCCAAATAATGCGACGTATTCATCAAGGAAGGATTCACTGAATCTCAAGACTATGAGGGCTCTGAACCGAGACGTTTGGTCACTTCCTTTTTAAATAGAGTTTGTGTGTGGGATGAAACACACAAAACAGTGGAGACCAAGCAAGTTCCACATAAATGGATTAATGAGCCTACTTGATGTCCTGCCAACTTCATGTCAGCCCCTTGTTAGTTTTGGGAGTTTCACAAATATATGTAATCCATCAACAACTGATTCAAAGGTTCTGGATTACAGCATTGAGTCATCAGAGCTCAGATTAAAATCAGGTGGCTATTGTGAAGCGATAAATGCCATACAACATCTTCATCACCATCACACTATTAATGACACATTCACGTTAATGTTCCACGGCATTTCTAAACATCTGTTTTAATACAATGCCTTTAAATGAAAAAATTATCATTCAAAACTGTAAACGAATCAGGGCGGCATGGTGGCGCGGTGAGTAGCGCTGCCGCCTCACAGCAAGAAGGCCCTGGGTTCGAACCCCGGCTTGGGGGCCGTTCTGTGTGGAGTTTGCACGTTTTCCCCGTGTCCGCATGGGTTTTCGCCCAACACCCCGGTTTCCTCCCACAGTCCAAAGACACGCTGCTGCATAGGTTAATTGGCCTGCGGACTAAATTGCCCCCGGTGCCCTGAGATGCACTGGCGTCCCATCATATGTATAACCCTGCCTTTCGCAATATAGCATTCAAGCGTACTGATGCAGGTTTTCACGGCTCGACGGATGACAATTGCTTTCCAAAGCTGTTCTTTCAGGATAACCGCGTCGAGTACTACCCCTGTCCTTTGCGACGTTTCGCCTCCCACGTTGGAGGCATCCTCAGGCGTACCGGGACTGAGTGAAACATGAGTGTGCTTTGCTATACGTTGCCTGATGTCAAAGGCGGATCATTGTCTTGCCCGCTTTCCTTTGACTCTTTATCATAAGTCTTTTCTGAGTCCTTTGCTAGTGTCTGCAGTTAGTGTCTCCGAGCATTAAAAGTATGTTTTTTTTCTTGCTAACGCTTCTCATTTGCGATAATAATTTAGAAAACCACGCTGTGAACAGCCTCAATATCCTTAGTAACGCGGCGGGTATTGCAGTCATATGCGAGCAATTTGCAAAGGTGAAGAATAAAAATTTGACGCTTTTCAAATGTGCCATATTTGCGCGAGACTTAAAGTCAAATGTCAGTGCGTTGTATCGCATGATTGGCACAGCAATATATCCCAGGGCGCGCCACCTGTATGATAATTTATAAAGAGCAAATACGTTGGGCCTTTTGTGTTGCTAAAAGCACCGATAGTAGAAATCCCAGGTCGATGAGCTAGGCGGCTGGGGAATCACAAACAATGCAGATCGTGATGGAAACATGTCCCGTCCTGTATTCAAGTACTGTGCACGCAATGAGTCTTGGATAAGGTTTCAGCACACATCAGAAGCCTCTCACGATGGAAGCATCATCAGGCGTGGGAGGCGAAACGTCGCGAGGGAGAGAGGGAGGTCGCTTTATACGGCTATCTCGAAAGAAGAGCTCTGAAGAGCAACCATCATGAATCGTGCCGTGAATACCTACATCAGATTATGATCATGATTGTCACGCTGATCCTCAACAAACTAGAATTTGGATATAATTCAAGGGAACCCTCATTGCGGTCTCGATTGTCGTTTCGTCGTCACGTTATAACACAAAGTACTTGTCGGGATCTCTCACTGAGCAGTGTTTTTTTAAAGAATGCTTGGGCAGGGTTTTCCAGACATGGGGGAGCTTAATGTATTCACATAGCATTTATAAGTTATTTATGATGGACCGCAAATGAAATGCAACATGGTATTGCTCATAAGCATTGCAATCAAAATAATTACACTTATGTTTAGGCATGCAGCATTTGTCAATGGACAAAATGTGTCGTGCACTGGGGAAAATGTACATAATTATGATGGGGGGGTTGAAATTTTATTTTAAGGATGCATTTATTTTCCAAAAAAAACGATGATTGCTTAGTACGTTTAGAAGATAAACCCATAATACGCATTGTTGAGAAACCTTTAAAAAAAGTGACAATGCAATCTGTATAAATAAATACGTACGGGCAATTTTGAGCAAAGCACATTCACCAAACAGTGTCTTTTAATGGCCATTGTGTGTCTAACTCTATGCATTTTAAATTATGTAAAGAGATGCAGTTGGTGTGCATGCGTGCATGCCAGCACGTGCACGTGCATGCGCGCATCCTTTCTATTATGCGAGTTTTGGAGCAATCCATCCAAGTGTAGCCGGGAGGACTGCTACACGCGATCATTTGTAAATGCGGTGATGTGCGGTGAGTCTCTGTACGTGTCGAACCTTGTAATTACTGGAACAACCGTAGATTAAAAAAAAAAAACCCAGCTTAAGCACCCATTTGCAGTGGTACATATTGTGTTAATAAGCAAATCTGCATCTGAATGTGTAAGTATACATTTTTGTATGTATGGGGTGGCGTGGTCGTGTTAGAGACAACATTCGTATTAATTCGGATAATATTGCATTGTGCTCGATGTGACCGTTACATTCTATATTTGTACTCTTCATGGACTACGATTAGATTATCTCAACGTAATTTTGTGACATCCCTTCCCCACCAAAAATGTGCCGCCAAGACACTGGACTCATACGGATACATAGAGACTCATAGAGATACAGAGAGATACAAAGAGAGAGACTCAGAGATACAGAGCAATACATATGGAGAGACTCATAGAGATGCATAGACAGAATCATAGAGACACATAGAGATATGTAGAGCAAGACTCAGAGATACAGAGAAATACATAGAGAGAGGGAGACTAATAGAGATACAGATAGATATACAGAGACAGACTCATTGAGTTACAGAGAGATACATAGAGAGCCGGACAAGGAATATGCGGCACCGGAGCTTCCCCTCCATGCCGACATCTACAAGCCTCCGTCCGCGAGTCTCCAGACCAGACGCCCAGGTCGTCAACACATCCCGCGAGAGCTGATGATGTGGGGGATCCGCACTGCCTGGGGTGCGGAACATAGCCACGTTGGAGGTGAATAACAATGACCCTATCTGATGAAGGTTTTCACGGCTCGATTCATGATGGTTGCTCTTCAGAGCTGTTCTTTCGGGATAGCCGTGTCACTGAACGCTCTCGCGACGATTTGCCTCCCATAATAATAATAATAGCATTTATATAGCGCCTTTCACCCGAGGGTCACAAAGCGCTGCACAAAGCTGCAGAGAGAACGACATGTCAACAACGACAGAGCACGGAAATGTTAGAAGCATCATCAGGCATTCCAACGTGGGAGGCGAAACGTCGCGAGGGAGAGCGCTCGACATGGCTATCCCAAAGAACAGCTCTGAGGAGCAACCGCAATGACCTTGTCGCCAATCCCTCCATTCAACTACCCGGCTTCTACCTTACAAGGCGACAGTGCGTCCCGCTGAACCGTTGTGGCTGTGACCACGGGCTGTGAGCTGCTGCCTCCCAACATTGAAGGGGCCTCCGTGACAGCAGCTCCCTGTGCTGAGTGTCTAGCGGTGAGTGTCGAGCCGTGACAGGCTGTTCAGGGTGGACTGGTTGCCCGACACACGCAGGAGGAGGCTGCCATGCGGCCTAAAGTCCATTCAGTGGACTTTTGTTTATCCGACTGAAGTCGTGTGTAAACGCGTTAGCTAAATAAAAATCTGAACCTAAGATGAGGTCCTGTTTGTGGTGGTATTGGAGTGGCGGTATTCAAAAAACAAAGGTAGCTTTGGACCAATATAAATAGCATTAGAAACTGTGTGAAAAATAATTGCTCCTTTGTGACCAGTTTACAACTGCTTTGCCGAATACAAAATTAATCTCAAAGAGCCCTCATACTGCACTTACATAAAGGAAGCTGAATTGATTTAATATGGGGCATTGTCATGTTAAATTGATTTGATACTGTAACACAGAGGCAATTGTATAACGCACTGTGCGTCAAAATAGAAACATTGACTTGCTCATTTTTACCAATTCAAGACCTTAACGATCACTTCACAAGGCGCTGTAACCACTTAGCCGGAATGTTTATTTTTGCTGTAACCTTGTGAAAATATGTTTTATTTAATAAAAATTTAATTTCAACAGTGTCCTGCTGGGCACATATATATTTAAACTCTTTTAAACCTCCTTGGCAAATGCCCCGACTTTTATAATTATGAACTAACAAGCATTAAGCATTTTTCATGACAGTGCGCAGACAAGGCATAAAATTTACTTAAGTTAATTTTGTTGCGTTAATGTACATTACCGAACTTGAGAAAAGTTAATCAGCCTTTTCGCTGACTTTTTTTGCAAAAAGAGTTGATTTCATGCACACGCACATGATTTTATAGCCAGAAAAAATGTGTCATCTGCTAAATTGCCAGCTGATTTCCTTTAAGTGAAAAAAAAAACTCCCTGACAATGATGACTACCCCGACGCGAAGCTTTACTTGATGAAGTATAAAGCTCGGTATTGTGGTCCCCATCCTAGAATGATTCACAAACTCACCGCTTAAACGCATGTTTGTCAATGTTGAATAGACGATGCCACTGTGATTGTCTGTGTTTCTGAGCATAAGTCACAGCACGGTTGTCGCGTAAACCAGTACATTTGTCAGTTGTTGAATTGTGCCAAAGGGTTTTGCAATGAAAGGGTTAATGGTGCATACTAAATGGTTAAATGCCAGCCGATGCCAAGATGGATCGTGGCAACAAACCAGAGATGTCGGGATTTTTTAGACGAATGCGAAATAAATTTAGTCGTTTAACGGCAGTGCATATGCGCACCAACTCCGAGCCTGAATTGGCTCGTTACTCTTGTGAACATCCACAACAGCACACACACTCATATACACTCATGTAGACTCATACATATGGAATGGCATACATATACACAAACACAGACACACAGATTATCTCAAAGACACAGATCTCCCAGATACAGCCTCTGTATGTCCTCTACATATGGTAGAGTTGATAAATAGTTTTTTATAATTTTGAATTTGAATAAATCTGCCAGGATAAGTGCTGTTGGCAAGCACCTATGAAGACCGACACGGCACAGGAGGGGGTGGGTGGCCAGCCCCACGCTTGGCCACCTTTGTCTCCCTAGCTGTGACGGAGCTGATTCGACCTAGGAGAGTTCCAGAACCGGTTCCGAAAAACGTTACTGTTATTGACCGCGAGCGGGAATAAAACTCGGGTCATCGGGTTCATAGCGGAGCCTGCCTAACCGCTACGCTACCTCTCCCCAGACTGCAGAGGGAAATTCCCACATACAACACACCCACACACGCATACACGTGCGCACACACGGTTTTTTGATTTGACAATTCTAGCTTCCTTTTCCTTTCATATCAAGCATCAGGTGAGCAGTGGTCAGATTCCACATTTTTTTTATCCCTTTATTAAGCAGTGAAGTGCTCTTCAGCGTTCATATCTCCCAGCTGCTGTGTGCTCATTATTATAGAGGCCGATAGCCCTTTTCCGTGTCCTTGTCAAAGGCACTGCAGGAGAGCCAGAGCCATCACATCTGCTTTCATAAGCCACCTGGTTACCTGCCCGCTGCATTCAATCGCAGCTGTTGCGTAACGTACGCGAGCCCGTCTGTTTGCAAACGCGCACAGGTGCTGTCCGTCAAACAAGACGGCAGCTGTCTTAAATTCAAAACATAAACACGTGACATTGCATTTGCGCTTTTACAAACGTTACCTTGAGGAAGTCTGAAGTGCGGAAAACTCTGTTTACTGTTGTCGAAAACGTTTGATTCGTTACGAGTGCGTTACGAGTGCGTTACGAGTGCATAAGTTGTTATTATTTATTGTTTATGGCAAATAGGCGCAGCCGCTTCAAAATATGTTTCTCCATATCATGATGTCAACCTTGGAACATTGAGCAGAACATACTTTGAGCTTCTAAGGGGTACTTTGTGAATCTGTATGGTCAACAAATCCTTCAAATATTTTTCTGACTTGTTTAGTTAGACCTTAAGTATGAAAATGGCCCAATGAATACGTCTACGATTACTTAGAGATGTTAATTTTGAATGAATATACCATTCACAATGGTGAGTTTTATAGAGCGCATCCAAAGCAAATCTAAGAGCAGAATTAAATAGACCGTTGAGTTTACTTAATGCGGTGTTGGATGCTGATTGATTGATTACATCGTAATAATCTAACAATGGTAGAATAGTTGCCTTTACCAAGTCTAGGTGGAACATAGTTGGGAAACAGTATAAAGAAAGGCAATTTTAATTTCAATCTTTTTTTCAATATAATCAATGTGGAGTGTGAATTTCAATTTTGAATCAATTATGAATCCAAGGAATTTGTATTCACATTTAAATAGTATAATATAAAACTTGCTTTATAACTTCCGTACTCTATAAAGATAGCCCTAAAAGCTGATTTCATTGGTTATGAGCGAACATTTATTGCATCATGTTTGTTACAATGAGGTTCAGCCATTTATTATTTTTATGAAGCCATCAATTTTTATCCATCCCATATCTGCAGCAAATGCGCATGATACCATTTTATTCCAAATGAGAAAAAAAATGCTAAAGAGATGGAATATTTTACAGGGATATGTGCCACGTTATTGATGTACATTGACACCTATCTAATAACATCCACTTTGGATCTCAAAAATGCATGACAATATATGCGGCATTAAAATGACTTTAACCCAAAATGGTTACATGCCTGCATTTATTCTCTTTTTTAAACAGACATCTTCTATTGGATGGGTCAGCTGTTACACCACGAACGTCATCTGATATTTTTCATTCTGCGGAATCAATTTCTTCATTTTGTTATCATCCATAGAAGAGCCAGCCAATTAGACATTTTGTAGTAGCAAACTAAATGTTAAAATGAAAACATAAATCTGGAGGGGTGATGTTTTGTTTTTGCTATTCTGTGGCTTCTGAAATGAACGTTTATTCTCTCAAAATCCAAAAATCCCTCCCACTGTGTTTTTTAAGAGTACGGGGACTTCTTGTTGTACCTAGGGCATGCTGGTGTTAACAAGTTCAGCGACACTCACGCAGTGTGCAAACGACACGCCTCTCGTATCGTTTATATATATTAAGAAACGTTTTTAACAAAAATCATTAACAGAACAAACGTGAGTGCTGGGTTATTCCCTTGAGCCGGAGCCCGGAATTGGTTTGTGAATGTTCAAAGTATACACGATTCCTAATGGGACCATGCAACGATTGTCACAGGCAATGTTATCTGATGAGAAATTACCAGAACGTGTCATCTAGCGGCGATCCTGGGAGCTGCCACTAGAATCACTTTCTTTTGAATGGAGAACCAGGAAACGTTCTTGACAAGAATGGGGATGCTATGAACAATACATATGTAGCAATCTCTGTTTCAAATGAATCGTTGCATATGATTCCCATTAATTTAGATGGAGATTCTGTCTCTTGGTTTAAATTAATGAGATTCTCTTGATAATTCCAAGGATCACCACTAGATAGCACGCTTTGTCAATTCCCCATCCAGAAACGTTGAGGTGGGGTTGGTGGGTCGCGCAATGACAGCCTCATCAAATGGGTGTCATGTGACCGTCCATGAGACCTTCACTAGCAGGGCATCAGCGTGTCTGTGGGAGACATCACAGCCAGAAAACTACAGAGTTCAATCGGGACAAACCCTAAAACCCTAAAAATAATGATCGACACTCATTCGGCCTTTCCTGGATGAATCACGACATTTTGTAAACAAGTACCTATGGGGCGGCACAATGGCGCGGTGAGTAGCACTGCCACCTCACAGCAAGAAGTCCTGGGTTCGTATCCCAGCTCGGGGGCCTTTCTGTGTGGAGTTTGCATGTTCTCTCCGTGTCCGCGTAGGTTTTTTCCGGGCACTCCGGTTTCCTCCCACAGTCCAAAGACATGCTGCTGCATAGGTTAATTGGCCTGCTGACTAAATTGTCCCCGGTGCCCTGTGATGGACTCGCGTCTCATCCTGGGTATAGCCCTATCTTGCGCCCTGTGTCCGCCGGGATAGGCTCCGGCTCATCGCAACCCTGTACGGAACTCAACGGTTTCTGACTATGAATGGAAAAAAAAGTACCTACGGTCACCTTCTCATTTGCCGCACGCATCACAGCGACGGAATGTGAGGGCGTTGGGACTGAAAAAAAAAACCCAACAACCAACGGGTAAAAAAAACAAAACACCTTGCCAGCTCAAACCTCAAACCTGGCGCCTGGCTCGGGCGCAAACGAAGCAAATTGAATTCCTCTGGCGAAATAAGAAAAGAGAAAGGCCACACGCGGCATCGTAATTGTTGTGCGGGATGGGGGAGGGGAGCAAAAAAGTTAGCGGAGGACAGGCAAAGGTCGGAGGAGCGTCCTCCTATCTGGATCACCACGCGCGTCTGTAATCACGTCTAATAAATGTTTTATAGCCCGCATCGTGGCACGCGGCGACGGGGTATTTTCGGCCCCAGATTAATTCCTTGACTCACCTCCCATTTGTTATACGCTCGCCCATCTCATTTGAGATCCTCATTAGTTTATTCTGCCAGAGATGCCGGGCTCCCCCTGCGCGCTCTGTCTCCGCTTCCCTGCGGCCGTCACCACATCTCGAGCAGACCCTTTTAACCCCTCCGTGGAAACCCTTCCAGCTGTACGCCCCCACGCACACACCATCCCGGCCCCCACACAGCCCCACCACAAACCCCTCCCTCCCCAGTGTAATTTAATTCCTCTTAACTTTGCTTATTTGCTTATTCATCATGCGCAAAGATGCACGCTTGACCTGTGTCCTATGTTTTAAAGATGTAAATTCTGTTATATTTCTGGCAACCGCTGGCCCACAAAGGCAGCATTCTCAAGTGACATGTTTATATGCCTGCGGGGTTGTTTTTTATGTTGCCGCGTGGAATGCTACAAAACCCATATGATACATGGAGGCCATATAATTTTCAGTGGTCGATAAATAAAATGACGCCACCTTAAATTGATATGGCAAATGCTTCTGTTTGACCGTGTAAATATATGTTCACCACGCCAATTTAATTCGAAGTCCAATCTGCTCTGGCCACAGACATTAAAGACACAGTCCTCGATAAAGATCAGAGATCGTAACCCCAGGGTACTGGCTACAACCCCACCAACTTGTCAATAACATCTCTGGTCTAGCTAAATTAGCCCTCGATGGCTAATTCTTGGACATTAAGTCCATCTCTTTAGAGAATAGATGTCCTTGTAAATGAGACGCATACATCTCAGTGGATCGCTGCACACTCACCGTCAACAAATACAAATGCAGAAACCGTTTAGTTCCGTACAGGGTTGCGGTGAGCCAGAGCCTACCCCTCGGGTGAAAGGCGCTCTATAAAATACTGTTATTATTAATATATCGGTCTAAAAATGTTTAATCGATTCGTATTTTGAATTTCACAATATTACGTATTATATAACCTGGCGAACCCAGGGTTGCAATCCAGCACTGTGGAGGCGAGGGTTGGCATATTGCGCAAATGATGGTTGATTTTCAAAGCCGTTCTTTCGGTATAGCCGTGTCGAGCGCTCCCTCTCTCTCCTTCGCGACGTTTCGCCTCCCACGGAAAGTGCAGAATAACCGGCCAGCCTATTGTACTTGCAAACTATCGAGCGACCTGGTCAATGACCAGCGCGATGAAGTGCGGATGTTCGTATAACCCTCACGAACCCGCGCGGCATGGGGAAACTCTGATCTGAGAGAGCAAAGGCTCATTGACGTACACATAAATCCATCCATCCATTTTCATCCATCCATCCATTTACAGAAACCGCTTAATACTATACAGGGTCGCAGTGAGCCGGAGCCTATCCCGGCAGACACAGGGCGCAAGGCAGGGGAACACCGAGGATGGAGACGCCAGTCCATCGCAGGGCGCCAGGGGAAATTTAGTCAGAACGCCAATTAACCTGGCAGCATGTCTTTAGACGGCGGGAGGAAACCGGAGTGCCCGGCGAAAACCCCACGCGGACACGGGGAGAACATGCAAACTCCACACAGAACGGCCCCCGAGCCGAGATTCGAAACCCGCGCCCTTCTTGCTGTGAGGCGGCAGTGCTACCCACTACGCCACCGTGCCGCCCCTTCACGTACACCTATGCATGAAATGCAATTATTAATGAAGACCGAGAAAAAAGGCGGCGTAAGTTTTGTTATAAAACATTGCCAGCCCCTTTACTGGGTCAAGGCCCTCTTTCTGGGTCTGAACCATGGATCCAGTAGCAGCAGCAGCAGACTTTTCCCCAATTCGCAGCCAGCGAGCTCGTCCCTTGAAGGCACAGTGTGTGCGTAGCTGTTCAAGTGGCAAAGGCAGCTTAATTATGTGACGATGACACAATTTGGCTGATGTCCACGGGCAACACAATCGAATCTGTCAACCCCGTCGTGCTTCGATGTTTCATGCGGGAACATGCATGCCCCTAACGAGCATGGGAAAACGAGAGGACGGGCGTACAATGCCCAGTAGCGCGCCGGGCTATAAACCCGAGTTCGAATCCCGCTCACGGTCACCAACACCAGTGACGATTTTCTGAACCGGTCCTGGGCCTCCCCTAAGTCGACTTAGCCTCAAATGAGTACTTAGTGCGGTGTGTAAACATTGCCACTAGGGAGATAAAGGCGGCCGGGCGTGGTGATGGCCACCCACCCCCTCTGTGTGTGCCGTGTCGACCTTCGTAGGTGCTACTCGCTAACAGCACTTGACCCTACAGTCTGTTAAGGCTACACGGGGGATCTTTGTCATATGCACAGAGGACTAAGCCTCCTTCTAGATTTATTAGCTACTATTCTAACACCTACATCAATACCAAACTTGTGCTTTACAAGAGTGCTGTCATCCGGACTTTGAGAGCGAGTTGGAGCGGGATGACGATAATTATGTTGAAAAGCCATGGTGCAGCCCTACAACTGCACGCTGTCGATGTACATCATTGACTCAATACATCTCAGCAGCACGTGTATACCGTTGGTTGCTGCCTGGATTCAGACCCAGGACCTCAGCCGTGCCAGTGTAAATTCTGGTTCTGCACTGATGTAGGTTTTCACGGCTCGATACATGATCGTTTCTTGTCAAAGCTCTTATTTCGGTTTAGCCGGGTCGAGCGCTCCACTCTCTCTCCTTCGCGACATTTCGCCCTCCACGTTGGAGGCATCATCAGGCGTCCTGAGATACGCGTGTGGGTGTGGTTGAATGTACTCCCGTGTTCCCAGTCCTCCTTTCTTTGTATTACAAGTTCCCCCTCCCCGCCGATTCCAGTGCGCATTCTGTTTACGCTCCCATGGGTGGTGGTCTTCCTCATGCAAACTTCTCTACTTAGGCACGAGTAGTCTACAAGAGTGGGAGTTTGACAGTTACGTTATTGGGCTGGTTCCTGTTAATTTCAAAGCCGGCCCCCAGGCGTTGGTTCTGCCAAATAGTGTT
The DNA here is from genome assembly GCA_036362915.1 of Geotria australis. Lineage (NCBI taxonomy): Eukaryota > Metazoa > Chordata > Hyperoartia > Petromyzontiformes > Geotriidae > Geotria > Geotria australis. The sequence goes on from JAZEWU010000021.1 coordinate 6,338,104, forward strand.
TAACCCCAGAGAAACAAAAAATAAATGTTCCCACGAGCGAACACGAGTTACACCTTGCTTATTTGTACCCCTGGTTAGTGTTGCGGGCGAGGTACGACATTGTATTCATTGTTACTATTTATTGAAAAAAGTCAGGTCCAAGCACATGGTATTGGAAAGAAAAACTAGACTGAAAACAAATTAAGGAATCGTGTCACAAATAATATTGGAATGTGGCATAAAAGTAAGGCTTTGGTTGTGCATACCTACGTGCGTGCATTTTCAAAGTGCGATAACTCTGCCAGGGATAGAGGGAGAGCGCTCGACAAGGCTATCCCAAAAGAACAACTTTGAAAAGCCACCGTCATGAATCGAGCTGTGAAAACCTACATCAGTACACTATTACTCTGGTTCAAAAATAACGAGTTGCAAATATTAAGAAGGTGAACCAACTTCCCAAATATTGATTGGATCCTAGGGGAAATAAATATTGGATTACGAGGGGAGCAAATATTTGGGGCTAACATGTTACCTAACCCTGAGGACACCCAGCCACCTGGACCTGGTTTTATATTAAACGGAACCTCCGTTTTGAGGAGACTTTGTGTTGAATTCTTACAGTATTTGATGACAAACTTACAATAATACATTGCTGCACCCCAATCATTTCATCATCTTTGTCGGAAATCGCTTAATTTTGCACAGGATTGCAGCAAGACGGAGCCTATCCCGGGAGAGGCAGGGCGCAAGGCAGGGTTATGCCCAGGATGGGACGTCAGTCCATCACAGGACAATTTAGTCAACAGGCCAATCAACCTATGCAGCATGTCTTTGGCAGGAAACCGAAGTGACCGGCGAAAACCCACGCGGACACGTCGTGAACATGCAAACTCCACACTGGAGGGCACCCGAGCCAGGATTGAACCTGGGTTTTCTGGCTGTGATGCGGGAGCACTACTGATCATGCCACCGTGCCGCCCCTACCTCAATAATTTAAACGAGCAAAAATCTGCTGCCACGAATAATAATAATAATAGCATTTTATATAGCGCCTTTCACCCGAGGGTCACAAAGCGCTGCACAAGGGCCGAGAAGGGAACGGCATGTCAACAACGAAAGAAAAAAAACAAAAAAAAAACAAAGCAACAAAAAATAAACGATTAAGGCTGCTTTGAATACACTGCAAGGTCGTGAAACTGGCAATCTTAACAGCGGCAAAAATCTGCCAGTGTCCCCTAAGATGGCCGTCACTTCCTTAAAGACAAACACGGAGGGAGACAGGGAGGGTGAGTGACAGGGGGAGACATAGGGACACAGAGACAGGAAGAAATCCTTGACGAGCCTTGCTGCGTACATTATTGGTATGGTGAAGCACACAATTCCGTTCGATTAAAATTCACAAAATGATTGGAAATTATTTGCTTAATTTCGTACGGCGCTGCACGTGACTACACCCCCTCCGACATCTGCCATTGGATTGACACATTATCAAAAAAAATACAGTACCCTCTCTCAGTTGAAAATGGAATTCATATCCTGAGAGATGACAGACTTCTCCAAGTTGTTGAGGTTTTGCACACAATACGGAGCAACCTTCCACATTCTTTTAACAATTTCTCTGCTAGAGCCAAGAGTGTCTGCTAAGCACGGGACACTGAATTTCACGCACGGGTATACACAATGCAAAAGCAGTGACTATTTCCCCTTTTAGTTTCAGCCCTTGTGTAGTCATGCACAGCAGATTTTAATCTCATTTTGCTTTCAGTAGCAAAGGCAGCAGTAATTTTATTTACAGCCCATTCAACATCGTAAACAATTATAATCACTTTAGTAAGTAATCAAGTTTGCAGTCTGCAAGCCATTATCTTTCCACATAGCCTGGATTTTAATCTTTATATATATGTATTATTACAGTAAATCCAGCGTCTTAGGGATGTATTATGTAACCGTACATAACCATGCAATTACATGCATTGTGCATTAGTGGGATTTCACAATCACCGACACTCGTTCGCTTTGCTTATTTAAAAAAAAAATTACGTTCCATTTGTCCACGCGAATTCATTTGAATCGCATTAATGAGTTAGCTTGAGAAATAATAATGTTTAAAAATAATACCAGCGTCATCGTTGTTTTTCACGACAATTGCGGGTACGCTAGACAAATACGGGAACACATTTCCATGCTGGGATTGTTGGAGTTGAATAATGTCACGATGTCGCCTCAGGCGGACAAACAGCCTCGGCGGGAAGGCCCTGTCAGATGTGCAGCGAGGCCAGGCCGCTGTGCATGCCTATGTGCTTTGGTGGGACTTGTATAAACGGTAAAGATGCAGCCTTGCAAACTTCTCGGTAATGCCACTGCTGGTGTAAGGGACGTTACGAAAAGCAGCTACGTGCAGCCACTCGAGAGAGCATTTGGCCAGAGAATTGCTCTCCCTAGCTGCTCTTTTGGGACGGCCGCATCGAGTGTTCCTGCTCTCTCCTTCGCGACGTTGTGCCTCCCGGATAGCGGCATCATCGTCGCGAAGTAGACAGCACGAACAACTGCGGAGAGCAATTCTCATACATCGAGCCGTGAAAACCTACATCGTTACAGGAGTTGGCTTCCTCCACCAAGTTGGCAAGACACCTCGGAAGACGTAGGAGAGCCAACGCTTTAGCCGATCACATGCGACCCTGCTGGGTGGAAACATGCTGGGCGCTCCGAGACACGTGATGAAATGGATGATGGGGCTTTCTCCCGTGCAGCCCCCGAGGCTGGGGAACTCACAGGAGATCGAGCCCGCCGAGCCCAGCGGCTCGTTTAAATCTTGCCAACAGTCACACCTATTCACAAAAACATACGGACTTTATGAGTCGAGGTTTTATTTAATTTCATAATTAGTTACGAGTATTTTTTTTTTATCGTTTATCAGCCTGCGTGCTGTGTTTATCAGCCTACATGCTTTAAAAAAAAAATCCAATTTTATTTTTTTACAGCGCTTTGCGACCTTTGGGCGAAAGGTGCTTTACGCGTGTAAATTATTAAGATTGTTTCAACTACCGCTCTGAGCGAATGATTCCAAGTGGAGTGTGCAAACCATTACATCACGGCAACATCCCTCCTTGCAAAGCATCGTAGACCTTTCCGACAATGTTCACTTGGTTGAAACAGCGTTCAAAACTAAGCTAAAAATATACATTCATTTCCGAAGGGGCTTTTGGTCGCTAATACAAATGCCACACGGGGCAGTGAACGCCAACGACGACAATCACAGCGATGGCCACGATGACGATGATGGTTGCTCTTCAGAGCTGTTCTTTCTGGAAAGCCATGTCGAGCGTTCTCCCTCTCTCCCTCGCGACGTTTTGCCTCCCACGTTGGAAGCATCATCAGGAGAGAGGGAGATCGGTCGACGCGGCTATTACGAAAAGAACAGCTCTGAATAGCAACCGTCACGAATCGAGCCGTGAAAACCAACATCAGGACAATGGCAATGTTGACGATGACGAACGACTATGGGCATCTTTTTGCCAGTGTACAAATAATGTAAACTATACAAGAATTTACCTTTTTCTGGCAATGAGAGAAGTGTTACGATCTTAAAACACCAAATGCACTCCTTTTTTGCAAAGGTTCCAGAAAAAGTAAAAGCTAAAACCTTGTTTATTTTACATTATCTGACTGTGACGACTCGATGGTTTTAATCACAGCTGGGGTAGGGCGACCGCAGCCCGTTGCTACGCGCGCGTCTGACTCTGGCTGCCGGCGTGTGCCGCTGATGAGCAGCGAGAGGTGCGGACTGCCGGAGTCGCTCGCTGCCGAGCGAGTCGAGTCATCGGCCACGGAGACGGCGGCGCCACGAGACGCCCCAATCGCTCGAGCCGCGCGGCGCGGCCACGACCAGCGGGGCCACGACCAGCGCGGCACTCGAGGTGATTTGCCATCTTCCGCTCAATGTTGTGGCCGCTATTCGGGTTGACCCGGGGTTGGCCGGTTGACCCACCCCCCCCCC
>JAZEWU010000021.1:6349998-6382877 GCA_036362915.1 Geotria australis
GCGGAGTTCAATGAAAATGCAAGGGGCTGTGTAAGAAAATGGGAAACTGTAATTTAACATCGCGCTTCGAAGAATCGCAAAGAAGAAGATTAATTAATGTTTTTAACTTGTAGGAGGAAACCGGAGAACCCGGAGGAAACCCACGCAGAACAGGGGGAGAAACACACAAACTCCACACACAAAGGCATCCGAGCCGAGATTCGAACCCGGTTCCTTCTTGCTGTGAGGCGCAGATGTTACCACTGCGCCACCCTGCCGCCCAATAATTTCTCTAACATCGTTAGAGAGATTATTATCAACTATTATTGCTCTCCAGAGGGATGCGGTTTTGGCCGGCAGGCTAGTCATGGCCCGTGGTATTACATTGCAGGAGATGAGAAACGAAGATTAAACGCAAAACGAATGAAAACGGTGAATCTGCCACGAGTGAAAACGCGGGTGACCACAAGGGGCTTACCACAACCCTGGGCTCAACGTCACTTGGAAGCAGCACGAAATACAATGTTCATTACACCGAGTTATCAATTAAACGCGCGAACAAAAGCTTCGTCCATTGTATTTTATGTCAAGTGCTTATTAACCTTCAGCCACAGTACTCTAAACCAAAACCAATCCAGAAAGTCACATCACAGGGCTTTAAATGTAATATATATTCACGGAGAAAATTACTTCTCTGTACTTGCAAATAGTGCGCTGCAAGGGGGCGGAATAAAAAAAAAATTATCTTATGCAGTTTGAATAGTAACCCGTTTCATTAAATAACACATCAGTCCTTATCCTTGTCTCTTCACAGCATGTGTCCAGACAAAGAGTAGTTTTAACAGGTAACCACCAGGCATATGTAGAATAACCTCTCCTTGAAGCATAGGCCCTAATGGAAGAGGGGCATTTATTAAAATGATGACTAAGTCTTTTGCACAAGGGTACTCACCGTGCTTCTTCATGGGAATACTCACTCAGTGGTTAAGAGCACAAATTATCTTTCCACATCTATAAATCATTTCTTTAAAATATTCACATTCATGTCCCACCCCCCACCCCCCCCCTCCATGCTTGTATCATTTAATCATGAACCACATGGGAAGGCAGCAGTAAACTGCAGAAACACGTGTTTACCTAAATGCTGTCTATAAGAACGCTTCCGGACGTATACAATTGCAATCTTTATAATTCAACGATGGGCGTTAGGGTGGCGACTCACAGAAAGAATGCCGTCCCTTGAGGCGGTTGAATCCCTGCCTCGCGCGCCTTTCTGCGTGCGGTTTGTGTGTTCTCTCCCCCTGTTCTGTGTGCGTTTCCCCTGGGTTCTCCAGTTTCCTCGCACAGCAAAAAAAACCTACTCATTAATTAATTGGCCAATAACATCATAATATATAAGACGCAGTGTCTGGTGGGTTGCCGCCATCTGACTGTGGCTGGCTCTCCCCATCTCTCTTACCTGCAGCGCCTTGGGACCTCTAGGTGACAGGCCCTATATAAATGTGATACATTATTATTACAGCTACTGCATGTTCCTCGTAATCACGACAACAATTAACGTGTCCAAGTAATTGACTGGCAATGTAACCTACTGCATCACGAAAATACATTCACTCCGGCATGCTCAGCAATGCCACAGTGAAAATTGCTCTGCACACCTGCTTACCAGAATTCAGAAGCCTGATGATGCGTCTAACGCGGGAGGCGAAACGTCGTGATGGAGCGAGCAGGAACACTCGACACGGCTATCCCGAAGGAACAGCTATGTAGGGCAATTCTCCGACATCAAGCCATGAAAACCAACACCACTGCAATGCCACATTGCCCCATTGGATCAATAGACACTAAAACTGTGACTTCTTAAAACAAAATAAGATTATTATTTTTAAATCGCCCGATGAAAAGAACCTTTGCAAAGCAACGTATTGAGCCACTGACCTTTGGAATAAATATGTTTGAAAAAAATAAAATAACAAAATATATCTCTCTCTCTTTTTAAGAGACGTTGCCGATGACTAATGTTTTCACGGACCTCTCATGTGGGAGCGAGCACAGGGCATGAAGATCAGAGATGTGCCGGGATTTGCTCGACCCCAGCCAGGGGATTGGAGTCATTTCCCAGGGGTACCCACGATGCCAGAACACTCGCACCCTCCCATGGACCAGGCCTCGCGTCTCTCGGAGCGACAGAGAGCCCGGCTCAAGTCAAGGGACCTCAAAACAACGGCGCAGGTAACCACGGGGGGCGGCACCAGAGAGACGAGGTGTTGCTGGGGATGCGGGGGAGGGAGGTGGTGGACTTGCTGGAGTGAGGGAGTGCCAGCAATCGGAGGTCCTTTGAATTATTTAACACGTTCATTCACCCGTCTAACAGGGTAATTAATTCAATACATTATTAATTCGTCTATTCGCATCTTCTGTCGGCCAAAATCGGTAATTGGCACAAGTCGGACGTTATTGCTCTGCACAGATTCGCCTGTGCAGACACACTGCGCTCGCTCGCGTTGACTCAACGAACCAACAACGTGCTAATGTCACTCATTGCCGCCTGCGATTTGCGCGAGGCTTTTGAGGAATACCCGGGCAAGACTGAGAATACCCGGGCAAGACTGAGCAAAGACTTTGGCTTCAATGCTGCCGTGTATGGTCATCTTTAAATAAAAGTGGACCGATTTTCTACCCTTACCCTCAGTTAGGGGCTGGGACAGTGTGCTTTGTACATTGGCTATAAGTATCTGCAGCTGGGAAAAGTCGATTTATCAACCGGCTATAGCTATGCGGGGTTAGAAAGGGGAGAGACGGGGACAGCCATTTTACCAATAGTGCACGTTCTTACAAGCCGTGCAATTATAATCGGCTGCTTTAATGTCAAAATTTTCCACCAGAAAACAGGTGTAGGAGTATCCAATGCGAAATCAATAACCGTGGAATTGTGTCTCGTGATTTTGGTGGCATCAGCGCTTGCTGCAGACAATTGGGGAACAAGGCAGTGTGTGGTATGAAATGTAAATTTGAGGCCGCACCTGCATCTCATCTAGAGTCACATCAGTATTTGCGTCTCGTCCCTGACCTGGCGTGAAATTTGCACGGTTGGGTCAGGTAGAAAATAAGTGTCGTAAACCGGCCTCCACCCGACACAGCCAAATAGTAATGTTTGTCACGTGAACAAAACGTGTCAATTGTTTTACGACTTCAGCACACCGTTATGTTGGAGAGCGAACCCACGACATTTACAATTAAATACGGCGCTTCGCCGATAGTTACAATCAGCTTCATCGGGTATCTCGAACAAAGGGTTTGAGAACCTTTGTTGGTTACGATAACGTCGGCCACGAAAGCCTTCATGTTGGATTCACACCATGGCGGTGCTGCGTTCCAGCCCCACCACTGGAGCCAAGAGCCCCGCGCTCCTGCCACACCGCCCCACGCAGACGTTCAGAAAAGGAACCAATAAACATTCGTGTCGTCTGACTTGGCTGCTGCTCTTGAGACTCAATGACCAGTAGGAGTGCTGCACCCGTGCCGCAAACACATCCGTTTGTTTAGTTAGCTAAAGTGAAATTGCCGGCATCAATGTAATGTGTTGATGAGCTGTCAGTTCACACAGCAACTGCTATACCCCCTCCCACTTCCCCCCCCCCCACAATTGGATGAAGTAGCAGAGTGCCCGCCCCACGGGCGATCTGTTCCAAGCGTGTAACACCTTCTGATGTCTCTTGTTGATTACGTTTTCTGCTGATATGACTGCCTATGACCTGGATTTCTGCCTGATGTCCTCCTGGGAATGCTGCTGGCTCTCTGAAGTTTGAGAAGAGTAATTAATAAGTGGGTAGTAAAGCTGAAATAAGCCATAACATCCCTGGTGTTGTTCAGATAAAATGTGCACTTATGAAGGATTTAAACCCGCTACGCACACATACGAGGAGTTAACACTTAAAACGCTACACAGATAGAGTAAATAATTCACTACTGCATTCAGAGAAAACCCAAGTATACGAGGGAATAAACACTCAAGGATTTCAACCCCACCGGCCAGCAATTGAGAGGGTTTGAATATACCCGCACTATGCACCAGCCCGCACCTCCAATGTTAACACAGATGCTATATGTTTAATTATGACATAGAGAACATTCCCCGCGAGCTTGCAGGCTCCGGAAGCGGGGTTCCCGAGAACCACAGCTCCCGAGAAGCAACGTGCCGAGACTCGGAGGCGCGTGCCACCACGCACGGTTCAATTACCCCCCAACACACTGCTTAATTGCTCCTCCGTATAGCCTTGGGTGCAGCTTTCAAAAAGGCAATGCCGCGTGCTAGCCCCTGACCCTGAACGAGAGGGAGCGGGCGTTCGGGCAGGAGGAGGGAGTTCGCTGCTACCACCACACCGGGTGCTCTCTCTCTCTCTCTCTCGCTCTCTCTTAGCCCACGGTGCCCGAGGGTGGCCGGCTGGCTCCACAGAGGCAGAGTCCTAGGTTTTGTTGACAATTCAAGGCACTTCACGGTGGCCCTGACTGGTACCCATGACCGTCCCGCAAGAACACTGAATACCATAGTGTCCTTGAGGGGACGGCGATAATATTTGGTGTCAACAGGACAGAGGCGAGCGGCTGAATAATATAGGGATAAATAAAGTGACGAGTTGACGAATAATTAAATAAGTGAAATGGCACGTGATAAAATAGGCTCCGTTAGCTTTAATGTGCAATCCAGGGGTGAAAGTAATTCCTTACCGGTACAGTCGTATCGCAATCCCCCTTCCTACCTGTACTTCGTCTTCTTTGCGATTCTTCGAAGCACGATGGTCAGCATCTGGACATCGTTGTACTGTACTGAATGCTTTGCCTAGGTTCTTACCGATATGCCGTACCGTACCGGCTTACTTTCCCCCTCTGGTAGACTCACGGTTTATGTAAAACACTCGTCACAATCGTCATTCACAAAGTCGAGTGAAAGTGATTTTCTGCTGAAATGTGAATTGAGGCAGTACTCATCTTCTGTTTACATCCTTGGACCAGTGGTGGAAATTCCACATTCCTGTAACAGTGGCGAGTCTATTCACAAGACGAACCACCGTTGTCACTATCATCAACAAACACTGTTTACGTGCCCATAACGTGGAGGGATGATGGGCTGTGTCAACCCCCGTCCACGGCTATCCCAAAAGAGCAGCTTTGCAAAGCAGCGATCATTCTGGGGGAAGAGCGAACGGTTTTGAGTTGACATTTTTATAGCTTTACGATAGCAGACACTGCGTTGTAAACAAACCCCGAAACGAAAATCCAAAGATGAATACATAATCTGATTTCAATAGGAAAACTGTGTCTCCTTAGCTCTGCAGAAATGCATCACAGGAGACAGCTTACTTCAACTAGCAATAGCAGTGTCACTTCTAACTTGAGTATGTCATGTCAGCAACGTGCAGATTGACTACGAATATATATCTATACTAGTGGAAAGCCTATTGAATAGAATGCCTCACATGGAGTTTTTCAGCAAAATATTGTGGTTTAAATTAAAAACGTATTGCATAGCAATGTAACACGTTACATTATTGTGCAATATTTGAATTGCGATCCAAGTAATTCAAGATTAAATAAAAACAACAACGAGTAGAATCGTGGATTGGATCGTTTCAGTTCAGGATTGTAATGTTAATAGCAACCAATATACGAGTTTGTGATAAAAAAAATATCCGTACAGTGCAACCCGCGGACTATGACTGTAGTGTGTGGTGGCATCCTGATTCTTTGTGGTTGTATTAAAACTAGCAAAGTGCCCGCCCTATGGGTGGTCTTGTTCCGATTATGCAATACGTTCTTGTGAAATCACGATGGAGGCGGAAGAGTACTTAAGACGGTTGATCATCGTGCAAAAGTGGGAATTTTCAGCTGAAAATATTAATGTTTCAGGAGAGTAACCGATAAATGGGAAGTAAAGCTGAAATAAGACGTACACGATTCAATGTTGTGCAGAAAACGTTGCACTCGTAAGGGACTCGAACATACAGCACCAAGGGCAGTTGTATTTATGAACACACGGCTTGGGCATCTCTTAGCTTGACTCCATCTAAAACGATTGCTCGCAATGTGTTTTTTGACAGCATAAACATTAGGGAGACACAGGCAGTGGAGAAGAGCATTGGGCAGACCTTCCCATCAAGAGACAGAGACGGCGTTCATAGGAGCTCGTTTAAAACCCTCGTCCCATATGTTCATAGGCCAAAGCCAGGATCTTTCTTTAATAAAGCACACATTTTTTTTTTCTTACATTAAAGGAAGCGACATTTCACACAATCCAGTTTAAACATTGAACAGCGAAGACAGGGCCATTTGAAGCCTCGGGCCACCGCGACCCAGTCTGCAGAATATTCAACCGCATTTAACGGCCACAAATTGGCTTTCCCGCACATTGTGATGCCATGAGAAAAAAAAAAAAATCATCGTGAGATATGATTTCTAAAGGCAGCTGGCAAGGCTGAAAGCTCATAAAAGGGGGGATAGAAATATATATTTATACATCCCTTTAAAGCTATGGAAGGTAAGGTTGGTTAAACATATCTGGCTACAAGGTACTCGGGTAACGGATGGGTCCATTAGGAATTCGAACAATGGCATGGGAAACGACAAAAGAGGAAGGGAGAGCGAAGGATTAAACAGAGCTGATGGGAAGCAATGAAAGGCAGTGCATTGAATTTATGTAGCACATTTGGCATTTAAGTCAAAAGTTGACACGCTTCGACTTTTATCCCCGTTTGTAGTTGCGTTTTGACTTTTTAATTTCCGTCAGCGATCGCGCTCCGATGGCTGGGACAGCGTTATTCTCCGTCGAGAAATGGGCCGATGATAACCAACGCGTGGGTTCTAAACCGGATCAGTGTCCGCTCGCCCTATCACTTAATATGCTTATATGCAGAATTTAATTTCTCACTGAAAATGTCACAGGTTGCTGGCGCAGGCACGTGACTAATGGCCGTGACTAAATGGCCACAGACGTAGCAAGATGTCTACTGGATGTGGTGTGCCGGGAGCGGGAATATTTACCGGGTAGCTGATCCGGATACACACGGCGGAAATTAAACCCTGGGTTATAAGGTAACAACCGTTGTGCGTAACGAGCTGGTTTGCTGCGTAACTATGCCGACGACATTCAAGAGCAGTGGTCTCGAAGCAGTCGATCGCGATCGACAGGTCGCTCACGGAGTCAAATGTCCGTCGATCCTGACATTCAGAAAAATATTTACAGGGTGGGAAAGCGCGAAATTATGTACGCATGTTGTGTTTAAAGCCGTCGCGACCGTGGGTCACGAATTTAAGCGACTGGAGAGTTTAAGTAACAGCTAAATGTCGGCGCGCAGGCCTACAAATAGGTGTTTTTCATAGCGCACATTTTTTGTGGGGTCTAGTGAAGTAGAATTGCTAATGGTAGATCTTATTTTGCATTTACATCTAAAAGTGATTTTGTGTTTTAAAAAGTTGGAGACCGCTGTTCAAGAGGCTTTTAGTCTAAGGGCAAAACAGTGGTAATTTCGCAAATTCTGTTTACATGTTCTCTTAGTTTATCTAACTGTGGGTGGGATGCGAAGCTCATTTGCTGACAAATCAATCCAGGGCGGACTAAGACTGAGAGCTAAAGTGACCTCTTGGTTATTTGTTTACTTGTGCAGCTCCCTCTAATGTGTCTTTGATTTTATGGGCAAGGCGATTAAGTGGCCAGCGTTGAATACAGCAAGGCACAGTTGTTGATTTTTTCGGCTGATTTTATTAAGAGTTTCATTGGGTGCGTTTGGAATAAAGCTTGTGAAGTGATCAAAACCACCATGCTCCTCACTGTTGACTACTAATGATGGCTTGGGTAGGCCTTCATCCAGCAGTGAATAGGCTTCTGCTGTTGATGATACTATCCTAGCTTCAGCCGTGTCGCTGGCACCAACTCGTGACTCCTGCTATGTGCACATGGGCTTGTCCTGCTACTCCGTTTGATCCGAAAATTCAAAACGGACAAACAAACAAATATCCTTCAATACAATACGATGGTGATAATAGTATAAATACCGTGGTACAGACATCTGTCGATAGGAGTTCTCGTGAGCGATCACAACCGATCAATCGCTCCGTGCTGCTCTCCAAGCAAGCTCACGCCCTCTCAAAAACACACACCCTTGCTTTTCGTAAAGCGTCATAGTTTTGCCAGTTTTTTTTCTGTATTTCTTATGCTTGCTGCGCTGTTGGTTCTCACGTTATACGCAACGCCATCGGCAAACATCCGTATAAATGTGTGTTTTCACGGCGCGGTGTACGAGAATTTATCTCAAGAGTTGCCCTTTCGAGATAGGCCGCGTCGAGCGTTCCTCCTCTCTCTTTCGCGACGTTTCGCCTCTCACGTTGGATGCCCGGGCCCGTCGCCCCCCTCTCTGCCCCCCTGTCTGCACGCCACTGGGAGGTGGCGACCGTGACACCGAAGCGTAACGGTGTGTGATGCGTGAGCCTTGTGTGCGTGTGTGTGTGAGCGTCACCGGATTCGCGAGTGCTGTGTGGTCGCGTCCGAGCATTGTTAAGGGGTTAGGTGTGCGCGTGTGTGTGTCGCTCGCACATTGCCCCAGACGTGACAGCCCTGCCTTGTTGACTACTCGAGATCAGGTGCTGTTAGCGAATATTTACTAAGGTGACGATGGTGTATATGGGGGCAGCAGTATTTCCAACGCCAAGCCATGCCGCCTCTGGTTTCCCGGTTCTAGCATCTAGTACATGCCGCACGAGGTATTCACTTAAGGGCGAGTTGACCTGCTTAGGAATGCCTAAAGAGGTTTTCATATCACTTTCCACTGATATGTGACGAGAATCAAAGCAGACAGCTCAGGGCATTCACCACCTGGTCCCTGCTCCGCACATTACATGTACACACACGGACGACCTATGACCTAAGCATTCAGAGGGTAAGCAGGGCTGAGCCTGGATAGTGATCGTCTGGGCATCCACCGGGCGCGCCAGCTTGTCGTAGGCAGCTGCAGGGCTGCGCTACGTTTCCGGCAGAAGCGAGTCCGTGTCTCTCTGTCTTCCTGTCTCTGTGTCCCTATGTCTCCTGTCGACCACCCTCCCCCTGTCTCTTTAAGGAAGTGACGGCCATCTTAGGGGACGCTGGCAGATTTTTGCCGCTCTTAAGATTGCCAGTTTCACGACCTTTCAGCGTATTTGAAGCAGCCTTAATCATTTAATTTCCGTTGCTTTGGTTTTTTAGTCCCTTTTTTTCTTGTCGTTGCCGACATGCCGTTCTCTCCGCGGCCCCTGTGCAGCGCTTCGTGACCCTCGGGTGAAAGGCACTCTATAAAATGCTATTATTATTATTATACACAAATGTACCGTGCTTCTAAGGCTCCCACGTCCGTGCCTCCCCTCCCTTCACAAACGCGCGCTGACCCGCCAGCGGTGAAGTACGGTCAAACAGGCCCCCCGCAGCCTGCACGGCGTTGCAACCCCCACACCGCACGGCAGATCGCCGAGGGGGCCCCGTACGGTTCGCGTAAAACGCACGGTGTCCTCAGGCGCGTCGCGCTCCGTCTCTTACCCCGGCAGGTGGTGCCGCACCGCATGCAGAGGGTGTACTTCATCAGCGGCAGCAAGCTCCCGGTGCTCGACCCCCGAGGGCGGAGGAGACACGTCGCCGGCGCCCAGGTGCGGTCCCGGCTCTCCGCACGGCACAGGCCCTGGCACAGAACACGGGGAACGCGCGCGAGGTCACTTTGTCCGTCTCACTCTGGGACACCTGGATCTCAATGCCCACGGGACGTTCGTGGAGGCACCTCGATAGAAATTGTTTTTGCAGGGCCATACAACTTTTTCAACGTATAAACCGTCTAGCTAGATGATACAAGAGATACAGACCAGACACAATGTGGCGCGGATTAGAGACACGTGGAACGAAGATAGAGGTGGAATTAGATGAGCTGCTCTTTCGGGGATCGCCGTGTCGAGCGCTCTCTCTCTCTCGCTCGCGACGTTTCGCCTCCCACTTCCGACGTGTGAGGTTTCTAGAGAACAGCTCTGACGAGCAACCGTCAAAGTTTGAGACGTCACACCGCGCACGAGGGTGGAGGAGTTACGCGACACGTGGGCCGGACTCTTTAGCGCGATCGCGACAGCTGAAGGACATGGCCGGTGATGGATCATCGGCCGAACAGAGCGAGAGACACACGGTGCACACAGGGACGAGCCACTGGCGGGGTTGAGGGTGACGGATGCTGGGCGCGCGGAAGCCAGATGGATGGAAGCTGCCGAGAAACACCGTAGTGTCAGCACGGGAGAGGCCTTTATCCAGCAGCAGATTGAGCATGGCTGAGATGGTTAAATGATGATGATGATGATTTGATGACCGCAGCGTTATTTTCTTTTAATTAGAAAAAAACCCCCCACAAAGGCACTGTGACCCTGCACATATAATTGGAGTCTTACGTCGATACGCTGCAGCATCAACGGTGAAAATTGATGTTTTAATATAGTTCACCTTCTAAGACGCATTAAGAATCATCAGAGAACGCTGATAATTTCATATGTTGATAATTATCGTGCTGCTTTTTTACCATGAGTGTTATGTCAAGAGTGACAAGGGGTATGAAGAGAAACGGAAGTTTTGTCCCGACACCCCTTCTCCCGATCGCGCGTGTTTGTCGCAAACAAACTGGGTGACATGCCATGCCCCCGAGGCAAGCTCCACATTGAAATCACACGGTTTTTTTTTTCCCTCCCTTTCTCAACCCATCGTGACCTCCAGAGATAATAACACGCGAGATTAATCGAGGGAGCCACAGATATAGAGACAGCGCATCAGACAGGGCGTGTGAGTCGGGGGGCTGGTGGGTGGATGGCGGAGGGGGGACACTGACGAGTGACACAAAAGAGTGGCACGACACCCCGTAGCTGTTCGTAAACAAGAAGTGAATATTTAGGGGGGAAAAAAAAAACTGCGCGGGCAAAATGGGGAGAAAAATGTGAGCGCGAGTGTGAAACACAGAGAGAGATTTGCCAGGAGTAAGGGGAGATGGCTTCCCGTTACTCCCTCCCCCTTGGCTCCGAAACGAGACTCTATCCGTCTCTGTGGTGAGACAAGCCATTGATTTTGTGACAACAGTGGACAAAACATATGGCGAGAGGGCGGCCGGCATGGCCCGGCAAAAACACGGATGGATGAGACGCGCTGCACCGCGGATGTGTCAGCTATCGGGACCGCGCCGTGGCTTTCCTAAATCCCCACGGGATCGGCGCGAGATCCATCACGAAGAGGGCTCGCGGGTTGCTGCTTTATTGTATATTGTTCCTCTGTATATCACCGAGTCTGTTGTACCAAGCGCAGTTGAAAATAATCGGATCACAGAGCGATGCGCCCCGCGTTGAATACAAAGGCGGCGGCGGCGGCATTCCCGCGAGTCGACGCGCGTGTGGCTTTCGTGGCTTTTGGAAATAAAATAAAAAAAAGACGGTGGCGACTCCTGCCATGAGACGTAATCACGTTCCGGCAACAATGTACTTTTAACAGCTTCAAAGCAGCCGTGTCCAAATGCAATGCATAACAGCGATTATTTGTGTGAATTGTGGACTATGGTGAGGAGTGGGGGGGGGGAGATAGGGACAATTTCTAAACGGTCTAATATTTTGTGAAATGTCAGCCAAATCCATTGCTCAAAATCTCATAAAATGAAAACTTGCATTATTAGAATGGATCAAACACGATTTCGAATGTAGAGTACATATCTCAACAGTGGTTTAGCAGGTTAAGCCAGTCGATAAATCTACACAATTTTCCATCTTCTCCCCTTAGCAAAAATCTATAGTAGTTTTCTGAAGGGCATGGTAATGCATGGTTTTATAGAGGCCATTTGTATTTGCCATTTTTAACCAATGAATAGTCAAAGGTCACAGTAGCCATTGATTTTAGACAGTGTTCTTAGCAAACTAATTTGTCACAATTAAAACAATAATTGAATTTTTCATGCACTGCCCCGAAGTGCATTTGCAATTTTTCACTTTTCACTTTATTTGTGTAATTTTGTTTTTATTGATATTTTCTTTTCGCTATAACCATCGGCCACTCGCATGCAGTGCACACGCGAGCATTTACGACTTTAACGAGAAGGTTAAACGACGCGACCAACATTACATGCACACATACGCAATCTTTTAAAAATAGATGTATTGCCATTACATGACACGTTCATTAATGTCTTGCTGCAAAGTAATTTAAACACAGTAGTTCATGCAATTTGTATACGTTTTATATTCTAAAACCGCGAAACATGATTCAAAATTTGAATACTCATACACGATCCTTTTTGGGCACATCTGCAATGTACAAGAATGTTGAGTTCAATGTGTTTCGTTACAAGAACACGTTCCCAGAATCTGCCATAAGTTGCATTAATTAAATGCTATTTGCAACTTGTTTTGCAAGAAGAGAGATTAAAGCTTCATCAGAGTGGTTTCACAATGCGTTGTACTTTTGACACAGGGCACGCAACACCGATAGGACTTTGGAAGAAATTCTGGAAGTACCATTTGATGCCACGCTAAATGACTGCCATTTTTTTTTACATGACAAAAAAAAAATCCTTCTTTACAAGGGAGACTGGGTTGGGATATAAAACAGGGTCATACAAGGGAAAAATAAAACACCATCAGATAAAATACATACAGGGACAAGCAAGAAGGGTGCCATAATTCCATCCCACACCAACCCTCAACCACAGAGGACACTCATGCGGCCTAATTGATAAGCAAGCTCCTCCCAACAGGGTAAAACTAACCAATCACCGTCCAGCCATCTCGTGGGTGTGGTTTCTCCTAATTCGCCACTTTTTTTTCAAATCCTGGAGGAAAGTTGACTGGGTAGCGCAAATTAAATACAAATCTGGTGAACGATGAAACAACAGCAGCAAGAGCAACACTATATATATCAACGGTAAGATACAAAGGTAACATTGTAATGTCCATAAAATATTAAAATAGATATATGAATGTGTTTCACTACGGTTATGTTGCTTTTAAATGTTTTAAATTTCATCCAGCTTTGTAAGTCCTGCTCAGACCTCAGACGCCACGACTGATATTTTTTTCCGTTTAATCGGCAAACTCTGACAAAATTATCTTGAAAGATCGGACACAAAGGCTGAAACAAAAAAAAACACGCGCCTTGTTGTGGCCACAAATAACGAAACAAATTGTTGAGCCCGCGGCAGGTCTCAAGATTCCGTGGGGGGGAAGCGAAGAAGAACAAGTTAATCTCCTCGCTCGCAAAGTGAGCGTCGCAATTCCCATAAAACCCCCAATCGCTCGGGAGATGAGAGGCGCGGTTTTTTGGGGTCCCGTCAGATTTTTAACCCGAGTCCTGGGCGCGCATCATTTATTTATCTGCAGTTTTGTCATGGCCTTTTGGAGCGAGTCGGAAAGGCCAGCCCAACTTCAAAAAAGATCAGAGGCTCGCTGTGAGCCCCCAGCGCTTTTGTGGCTGACATTTACCGACAGCAACCAATCTTGGATTTGACTTCGGCGGCAAGCGAGGGTGTGCGGGGGGGGAACCGAGGCTACACAGGTGGAGGCAGCGAGAGAGAGAGAGCGGAGGAAGGAGAGCCCAAAGGAAACAAAGACAGACAGGACAATTAGAAAGTCATATCTAAAATAGAGAAAAGGAATGATTGAGTTATGCGTGCATGGCTGCTGCTGAGGTTATAATGGTCACCAAACTCGACTTGCAATTTAGAGGTCGCCGGTTTGATTCGATCTCCAAGTGAAGCGATCTATATTTAACGGGAGCAAGTGTTGTGTCCGCACGCAGGGCATCGGGTTTGAATACTTTATAAGTGCACATTTTATCTGGACAACACCGAAGCTTTTACGTCTTCTTTCAGCTTTACTTCCCACTTATTGATTACTCTTCTGAAACGTTAACACCTATTTCAGCTCTAAATTCCCACGTTTGCACTTGTAGCGTGGTCTCCCTGTGCTGGGTACTCCGATGTCCTCCCACCGTCCAAAAACATTCTGCATATATTAATTGTCCTCCCTATTATGGGTCCCTCCATCTTACCCCCCTCCTTCCCACTTTTTTCCCTAAAGGTGGTTGTAACATCCCTATCTCCTTCCCCTCCAACTTCCCTAAAACTAGTTGTAACCCGGGGCGGCACGGTGGCGTAGTGGGTAGCTCTGCCGCCTCACAGCAAGAAGAACCCGGGTTCGAATCTCGGCTCGGGGGCCTTTCTGTGTAGAGTTTGCATGTTCTCCCAGTGTCCACGTGGGTTTTCGCCGGGCACTCCGGTTTCCTCCCACCGTCCAAAGACATGCTGCCAGGTTAATTGGCGTACTGACGAACTTTCCCCAGGCGCCCTGCTATGGACTGGCGTCCCATCCTCGGTGTTCCCCTGCCTTGCGCCCAGTGTCTGCCGGGATAGGCTCCGGCTCACCGAAACCCTGTACAGGATTAAGCGGCTTCTGAAAATGGATGGACAGTTGTAACCCCTCATCCTCCCCTTTACCACTTGTTGAAAATTCATAAAGCATATTGATAAAAAAAACACATTAATTGTTCCGACTAAATTGCCTCCGGTGCCTTGCGATGTTGCAACTTTCTAACCCCTGCCCGCTGGAGAACCGTAAAAAAAAAAAAAGAGCTACACAGCTCAACGGTTCCTTCAAGTTTTGACAAAAAAACTGACCAAAGTCCCCTCCTCCTAATGGCAATCTCTATAGCTCCCTGCAGCAGAGGCTGTCGCGACAGGAGTGGCATGAGCGAGCAATCTCACGGCTGCACCGCTGCTCGCGTGTATTTCGAGAGAGGAATCCAAAATAGACGGAGCGAGTCTCGTCCAGAGGGGGTAGGCGAGGCGATGGGAGCGGGCAGCTCGGTGGCAAGCGGCAGGGTTGAGAAGAATTTGTTTCATTCGTGATACGAGCAGCTGTGACGCACTGACAGAGGAACAGAATGCCTAAGGTGACCTTAGGAGCTACTCCGTACCGTCGTATAAAGATAAATTGGCCACATGTGCTGCGGCGCATGCCACACATCAAATGTTGTGCGCACGAACACATGTTCCGTGCAAACATTGTGCATTTTTAATAAGCAAAGTAATGTGATTATGTGAGAGGGAAAAAAAATCCTTTAAAAACTCATTCCAATTAAATTAGCATTTCAAATCACTCAACAAAATAAAATATATCCAGATGCGGTGAGACGGTGGTGAAACACTGTGCTACGAATGTTGAGTTCTAAATCCTGGGCTCGGGTAAAATCACTCGCGAGTGGTCTCTAAAACGGTCCGTAGCTCACCCCAAACGCCAAACGCTGACCACTGTATGCTGAAGTATGGTCAAACATCCCTTAGAAACCGACGCAACGTGGGGGAAGCTTTCATCCAGCAGTGAATCAACACAAGGCTGTACATTTATACACTATACGTTGGTTAGAATTACATCTTTCTGAGCCACTTGAAATTTATTACCACGCAAAGACATTACGAAAGCTGTGGCACATCTGAGCATATTGAGCACCGTGTGCCTTCTCATCAGCAGTCAGCGCCAAGTTGCGTATTGGCTGTTTTGATCACTTAACATGCTTTATTGCCAGCACACCCAATCAAACTCTAATAAAAGCAGCCACAACAATCAACAACTGCTCTTTATTGTATTCGACGCTCGTCGCCTAATCGCCTTCTCTGTAAAATGAAGGGCACATTAGAGGGAGCTGAAAATGTAAATAAATAACCAAGAGGCCACTTTAGCTCTCAGTCTTAGTCCACCGTGGATTGATTGGTCAGCAAATGAGCTTCACATCCCACCCACAATTATATAAATTAAGGGAACTTGTCAACAGAATGTGACATTAACACTTAATTACCCATAGCCAACACGATGACGACTTAAAGCCTCTCGATTTAGCCGATGAAATTACACACTCGGCGAATAAACTTACCGCATTTAGGAACAAGAGTTCTTTGCTTGAAACCCGGGGTTTCATTTCAATTGGGGGGGTCAAGGTAGAAGCGTTCACGTCGCGATCCCTGTCAGGTAGTAACTTGGTATTGCCTGCGAATTCTACCAAACACTTCGAAGCCGAGGAGCTGAAAGACAACGATGTCCAGAGGCTGACCATCGTGCTTCGAAGAATCGCAAAGAAGAAGATTCAAATTGGGACTGCCTAGCTCGTCATGCCGGCAAACACTGGCTCTCCCGGCACACCACATCCAGTACAGCACTCGAAGATGGCTACGGCCATGAGTCATGTGCCTATCCCAGTCTAGCCACGACCCCAGAAAATATATCCACACCCCATCACGCGCCATTTAGTATACCTCTTGCTAATGCTGTTGCTACGAGTCGTGTGCTGACTCCAATTTACCAGCGACCCCGAAAACAGTGATACATTAAGCCCTGATTAAATCAGTTGGACGTGGAGCATCCACATGCTAATACATTTACACAGCATATGGCACGGATAAATATTGTTGTGCCGTGTATGTGTGTGTTCTTATATATGACTCACATTTGAAATATTGCAAATTGGACAGGAATACGTCACAGTGTTTGATACATTGAACGCACTGGGGTGTAGTCCTTGTGAAGCAGATACGAGTCTCGGCAGAGAGTTCTTGCCTCTCAATAAACATTGCCTTCACTTGAAAACATAGTCATAATAATACTTCACATCTAAGTTGGTCACGTGACTCGGGAATCACGGCAGTAAGCTGACAGCTTAGAGGCTGAGTTCAAATCCGAGGTGATGACCTCTGACTAAACAGATAAAACCCACATTAAAATGTATTTTGTACTGATGTAGGTTTTCACGGCTCGATTCATGATGGCTGCTCTTCAAAGCTGTTCTTTCGGGATAGGCCTGTCGAGCACTCTCTCAGGCATCACCTGCAGATGCCTCCAACGTTGGAGGCGAAACGTCGCGAGGGAGAGAGTGAGATCGCTCATCACGGCCATCCCGAACGAAAATATTTGAAGAGCAACCATAAAAATGTATTTTGTCGCTTTAAATTGGCTAAATATTAAAATCTCGAATTGACTGCCGATGGAAGGAACGCTTGTCTGCATCATGGAGTGTGGGAAAGTGCAGCATCCCTAGTGCGTGGATGAAAAGCCTTTCAAGAGAGCTCAGAAGAAGTTGTGATATTCCCTGCCTCCACTCTCTGCTCTGCAGTGCATGACACCTATAGGTAAATCGGAATAAAATTGAAAAGAGGCAAAAATAAAATACAAACATTTAAAGAAATAATTTCCATCACCCGTTCCATGCCAAATCTTTATACATGAAACACACTGACAGTCGGTTCCTTCACAGCCCATGCCAACCGTCGGTGCAATCATGCACGGGTGGTCTTCATCACACGCTGCTTTTCTCAAACAAATCAAAAGACTTCGAATAAGAAGAAGAAGAAAAATCAGATCGCAGTTTCGGGTCCAAACTTTTTTTCCCCGTACGCACGGAACAATGGAACAGTTCGCACTTCCACACGTTTCACGGATGTGTGCCCCTGAGTGTGCGCCTACGAAGCCATCGAGCCCAGCCCAAGCGTGCCGCAGCGCTTGGCTTTTTGCGACCTTTCCAGAGGTCGTGCCCGCGCTAATCAGCCGCGTTGACAAACAGCCGCCCGTCGCCAGAATAAGCGGTGCGGCAGGCACATCGGCGGAGTGCTAGACGCACAGAATCGCTGCTCATTATCAAGTTCGGCTGCCCGCAAACACAGGTGTCACGCGAGCAAAAGTGATAATTAAGCCAATGACAGCAGTTGTCACGATCCGCATCCAGATCTCGGTATTGCCGGCTCGCTGCTCTGATCCCCTGAGCCTCCTGGCCAACATTATTTTGCACAAGGCTCATGAGCATAGATTGATCAGCCTCATCATTATCATCCACGATGTATCCACTGCTGGATAAACAACCATCCATCTATCTCGCTGGGTCTGACGATGTAACAGTCTACTTGGCCGTTAGACGCGGACCAATCCCCTCGCTCCATCTCCGCGGTGGACGTGCTGTCGGTAGCGATCGCTCTATTTGATTCGCCGCTCCACGGTTTGTCTCGGACGCTTGACGCGTTATAGTCACCGGCGACGTGCCGTGCACGAGAGCGTGTTTCTCAAGAGCCATCGCGAAGTCAACAGACGGGGAGAAAATAAAAGAACTCGTGTAATCAAACACGTGAGGCTAAAGGCAGGTCTGAACTCGGAAAAATAGTTGTCGCTCTTGTATTTGCGTTTTCCTTTAATCCGTAATCGGTCCATTGACGGCTTTCAACGCGAAAAAAAACCCTCCGTGTCCTAAGAGAAATCAATGTTGAAATACAAACCCAATTATTATTGTAATTCACAAAGCGCCAGGCAGTCAACTTCCATTCATTGAACTCTGCATCTGATTTACAAAGCAGGAGCTTACATTATTTGATTATTTGCTGTCATGTACACAATTAATAAAGGCAGCCGAGCACAGATAAGCTGCCACATTCATTATTGGTGGAGAGTAAAGAGAGATTTGTGTAAAAACGCGTCGCCGTGCTCTAACGCGTTGCCATTAAAATACATTTGAATGCAACGCTAGCGTTTGATGTAATCTTTCAAGCCGAATACAACCAGGAAACATATATCACAACCTCCTTTCGTGTTTTTCTTCTCACTGTAATTAGACAGAATTGCTGAATCGACGCAACTGTGTGTCTCGGCAAGGCGCGATGCGTTACCAAGCGTTCACTTTCACAGGGGGTAACCGGAGCTGATCCCTGGGAGCCCATGTATGCTGCATATACAATTAGCCGATGATTGAGTACACGGTTATTTGTACTGATGTAGGTTTTCGCCGCTCGATCTATGAGAATTGCTTTCCAAAGCCGTTCTTTCGGGATAGCCGTGTCGAGCGTTCTTCCTCTCTCTCTCTCCTTAGCGATGTTTCGCCTCCCACGTTGGATGCTTCTTTGGGCGTTCTGAGTTCGTTCTGAGTGAACCGTCGCGAAGGAGAGCGACATCAGAACAACACAGACGGCACATTCTCAGCTCACTGCAGATATATATCGGAACATGTTAAACTGCTCCCGCCAATGGCTGAAAAAGCCTCCAGCGCGGGAGGAGAAAAGTCGCGCGGCAGAGGGAGAGCGCTCGACACGGCTATCCCGACAGAACAGCATTGGGAAGCAACTCAGACAAAATGAGTGCAGATATTTAATGACGTAGAGGCGTCATCACGCTAACGATTGCCGAGAGCCGTGAAAAAAAACAACATCGGTATGCTAACACGTTACTTGAATTGAGCAAGATTATGAGAACTTTGGGAGCAGGGGAAGAAAATATACGAAGGGCGTTAATTTCAAATTTAAGCGGTGCGAGGAAAGACGCAGGAAGAGGCGTGCTTTGACGCGCAAGGCGGTGGTTAGACACAGTGCGGGTGACGCGACACATTGAGTCCGGTCGACCGCGTCACCTACACGGGTGGAGGAGTCAATGAGTGAAGTTCACGGCAAAAGTCACCACGGTAGTAGCAATAACAATGTTTTAAAGAGGCGACTGACGGCCGATGGAGCGAGTGACGAGAGAGAATGAGCGACTGCCGGATCATCGCACAACCAGCGTGCTTTGCGTTGACTGATGTGCCCTATAGAGGAGCCACGTTGGCACAGCTGCAGGCGTCGTAGCACAGCAGTACCGCTTCCTGCGACGAGGCCAGGCTCCGACCCTCGCGAATCCCACCTTTCTGAGCCCCGGGAAGTGACCTTTCAAGAGCAGGCAAGCTACCTTTGTGCCTGTAGGGTCTAGTGGATGGATCCAGGTCTTGGTGGCATAGCTCGTGCTCCGTAAACATATTACTAGCTCAGGGCACAGATTAACCTTAATGTGTGCTCAAGTGAACAGCCAACCTAGGGTACGAGCATCCGAATCAATTACACGAATGCACCCCTAACATTTGTTGCATGCCTTTTCCTACCCCGTTCACCGTGTTATCTTATTTCCTATTCGACGCTCGTCTGCATGCCCGGCCATCCGCGAAACAACAAAAAAAAACGTCGCACGCCAAAACAGAGGCGGCAGCGGCGGCGACGATCATAACAACCGCGTAGAAACACACCACCAAGATAAGAGGAATGAAGACGCTCGCCGGAATTGTTCGCTCGTCCTTCCAACGTCGATATGTCACGACGGAGCGGCGCGCCGTCTGGAGGCGCGCGCGGTGTTTCGAACGGAAGGCGTGCCCGCGGGGTAATACAGATCGCCGTTTACCGTCGCCGGGTCACCGCGAATTTCCCCAGTGGTCACCGCCGCACGATCCATGGCGCCCTTCCGTTAAGGAGTGTTCGGGGCGGCGCGCCCGTTCGCGCGAAACGCCACGGAGCGGGAGCGCGTCCGACCGGGTTACGTGCGACCGTAAAGACTACGCTCGGCCTCCTCGTCGCCGCGAAGGGGACAGAACCGCACGGCGCCAATGCGGTTAACTGCCGGTCCGTACCGCTGTGTTGCTATTGATTTATAATAACGCGGTAAATTTATACGGCGCGGGCGGCACGGCGGGTTCGAATCTCGACCCGGTTAAATCGGCCTGCGGACTAAATTGCCCCCGCGGTGCCCTGTGATGGACTGGCGTCCCATCCTGGGTATAGCCCTGCCTTGCGCCCTGTGTCTGCCGGGGTAGTGCTCTGGCACACCGCAACCCTGTACAGGATTGAGCGGTTTCTGACAACGTGAATTAATTTTCGCAGCAACTTCCACGCAGACGCTCCAGGGCGCTGCGAGAAACCGCAGAGAGGTGGAGGGGAAGGCGGTGGTCAGCGGGCGTCAACTCGCCAGACACTGCATCCTTTATATTGTGATGGTAACGCAAGTAGAAGAGGGGGAGAACACACAAACTCCGCACAGAAAGGCGCCCGAAGCGGGAATCGAACTGCCCCCGGCAGGACCTTCTTTCCGGGAGATGCAGATGTCACTACTGGGCCACCCCTGATAAGGGCAGCTGGTTGACTTCTTTACGCACCATAGGTACTCTGGTTGCTCAAAGTGCTGAGCCGTCACTCGTGCAGTCCTGCGTTGTGTTTCTAGGCAACTGCCTGTGATTGAATTGGGTGCTCGACGTGAACACAGTCGATATTCTCAGCCTGGTCATCTGATGACTGCAAGAGCATATGACAAACCTCACTATAATTGGCTGTGTCGGGTTGAGGCGGGTTTATGGCACTTATTTTTTACGTGACCGAACTAAAAAAAAATGGCTATATTATGATAACATTGGTCACGTACGCTTCCCATGGCAAATGTACAGCTGTAAACTGTACAAACGCGTCACGTTCACAACAAGCAGATGAAAACCACCTTCGTTTTGAAGCCCGTTGTTTGTCTCGCCCGCGTAGAATCTGCGACCTACCGATAATGTTTCTCAATTTGCCACGAGCTGCTATTTAACATGCGGGCAGGTAACCTCCGTACTTAATTATTTGTCATCTTATTTTTACAAACGAGGTTTCTATGTTTGTAACCTACCGTGACCTACATACGCTGAAAAAAAATGGTAATAAAACATATAATTGACCATATAAGTGACATATACCATCGTGTACAACATTAAATTACGTGTAATATTGCACACCTGATTAAAAAAATGGCATTGAAATAATCAATGATTTCATTTCCTTGAAATACAGTACTGTGCAAATGTTATCCAGCGGTAAAGGCCACATAGCTTTCACACCGAGATGGGCGTTAATGCATGCACGTCTCTCAGTATCAGTGTAATGATTATTACCGCCTCGTTAAAAATATATATGCAGTACATATATATTTCAAAGTGCAACATATTTATGTTCATGTACGGCCACTTTTTGTCAATAACACCCATAACGGTTGGATTATGGGTTTATTTCACAATATTTCACCACCTTGGTCGGTGGCGGTTTGCGAAGGGGTGGCTAGGACCGGTTCACATATCACTCGCCACTGATGTTCTTCTTCTTTGCGATTCTTCGAAGCACGATGGTCAGCCTCTGGACATCGTTGTCTTTCAGCTCGGCCTCGAAGTGTTTGGTAGAATTCGCAGGCAATACCAAGTATTACCTGACAGGGATCGCGACGTGAACGCTTCTACTGATGTTAGCCAAGCGGTACTGTGGTGTGGTGAGTAGCGCTGCCGCCTCACAGCAAGAAGGCCCCAGATTTGATTCCTGGCTGAGGTACCTTTCTGTGTAGAGTTAGCATGTTCTCTTCAAGCCTGTATGGGTTTTTGTCGGGTACTCCGGCTTCCTCCTGCAGTCCAAAGACATGTTGTTAAAAAGAGCTACGTAGCTCATCGGTTGGCCGTCAAGGGGGATTGAACCCAGGTCGCCAGATTCATAGCGAGCACACGCTAACCGTTGCATTGCTGCTCACCCCTCACCTCGACATAGTTTACATTTCAAGATTAAATTCCAGCGCATGTTTCATTCGAATATGCAGAAGAGCTCAAACACATCCTTTCACGGGCGATAGTTTACGGTCTTCTATGTGCAATTTCCACTGCGGCAGCAGCAGCATCTACAAACAGTGAACTTCGCAAACACGCGATTGATAAATCAATGCATAAATTACGCTTGGAAAACAATTCTAATTATAAATGCCATTATTTCTACTCCGGCTCAAAATCCGCACTTGGACGTCGGAGCGCACTATTTATTTTTCTCCTGCGTCGGCAACACTCCAGCAAATCTTTGCGGCCAGGGTTGATTCTGGCAGAGGGAGGCTGCGGCTCTGGGAGGTGTACACGGCGGACGGTGGCCAGCAGTGGGGATGAAGCTTCGGATGCCCGGGAAGGGACAAGTTAATACAGTAATATCGATGCTGTTGAAAATTGAAAAATAGGCAGGGACTACGAAGTCTCTTTATGTATCCCGGATTAACGCAGGACTTGGATAGCGGCAGTAAATTTTAGTTTTCACAGGGCCGGCGGGGTCGAAAAATCAATGAGTGGTATATGTCAAGGGGGCGAAAGATGTAATAAATTAAGGGATTTACTGTACCGAAATGGCACGGCCCAGAGCCAGGGCTTTGGTGGGCACGGGTTTTCACGAGATGCCTCCGAGCCGCTTGCTTGCCAGCACTCGAGGAGATAGCTGGCCTCGGTAGAGTTGACGGTTAAAGTTATAGGTTCTCCATTAATGTCATGCTTAAAGCTCAACTGCCCAGGAAGACGAAGAAAAAAAATTGCATACGAAAAAAATCTACACAAGGCAAGAAAGATATAATTAAAGAAAATCTAAAGTGAAAAGCCCCCGCGCAAAACTTTGCAGCTAAACTTTTGTTATTGCGCTGTGTTTTGCAAAGCGGGAAGTAACGATTGTGTTTATTCCTATCATCGTCCGTCTCGTCGTTCTGTAGTCTGGATCATAGTTCAGGCGTGTAGGCTCGGTAGCTTTAAAACACTGCACCTTTAAAATCTCTACCCAGAGCAATTTGTTATTTCCTTAAGTGCCTGTAATAGCAATAAATACATAAAATCCTGGGGGAAATTCTAGCCGGGCAATTTAGGGTGAGTGATTATATGATGATAAAACATTTGAATTATATATTTATCTCCTTTGGGGTAAAGGTCGTGTGATTCACCATTCACACATTTCCCATATCACCTTTTATAACAGAGAGGACATTTCCGAACCTCCCTGCAGCATCCTCATGGTTCTCATGGGACCTTGGTTGAAAAGGTCTTTGACTATGCATTGAAATTCAGCATCAATGCATTACCGTACTTTGCCCCGAAGATTGATCAGCACCATTCTCCGCCCATTCATACACGTTGGCAAGAGAGGTCGGTCGGTTATTAGCGGTACCATCTCTGAATCAGCCGCGAGCTAACGTCTCGGCAACATATTGCTATCCCACGCTGCGAAAAGGTGGTGCTTTCAAAGTGCTGTGGAGCTGGCGGCAAGGGCGTTTCCCACCGAGACAGTAGATTGCCAGGTTTCATCGCTTCAAATACCACCCCAGATCGCGAATACCGCTTGTGTGGGAGTTCAAAACGAACGCTGTCCACTTTTCAACTGGACGTTAAAGCGCTTGTTAAAGACCTTGTGACATCACCCACGACAGGAGTGACCTCCGGTGCTGGTTATAAAGTACCACCGTGCCAAACATTTGTCAATTGCAGTGGGTTTCGTAATCTCAGTGTCCTAGTTACATTCCCTTGCCAGGGCAAGAAGACCCGCAGAGCAGCTGCAAGGGTTATCCTCTTGTGGCCAGGTCAAACACATGTCGCTTTAAATGCAATTGTTGCACCAGAATAATAATAATAATTACGTATTAATTTAAGCAAAACACATAAGAGACAGATGGACTAATATTATTTATATTCCGTTAGAACATGATGTACCGTGTGGGTTATTGCCGGGTTCTCCGGGTTTCCTCCCACAGTCCAAACACATGCTGCCTAGGTTAATTAGCCCGGTGACTAATTTTGCCCATGTGCGCTGTGACGAACTGGCGTCTCATCGTTGGTATAGCCCTGCCTCGTGCCATGTGTCTGCCCGGATAGGCTGCGGCTCACTGCGACCCTGTACAGGATTAAGTGGCTACTGACAATGAGTAAATTAATAGCGTTTGATGCAACACAACCGATCCATTGCAGGGGACACAAAGGACAAATACAAGGAAAAAATATACGTGTAGGAATGCATAACGTAGAATGTAAAGCCCATTGTCAATCCACTGCTGGATGAATGCTTCACCATATGTCATATCGGCCATGAGAATTACTTGACCATATCTGAACACATTCAGATATCGCTCATCACCGAGTCTGGCCACGGCCAGGAATCGAACTCAGGTTTCTGCGTTCACAGCATTGCACCCCAGCAACTGAACCGCCGTTCTTCCCCAGCTTTAGGAATACCGCGAAAAAAAACCAGACAGCAATACAAGCACAGCAGGTAGCAATTCAAACAGTTGCTATATATACTAGCGTATCTATATATATATACACACACACTCACGCATGTTGCATATGAACCTTCTTGGGAAATATTGAAATCTCCGTGAGGGAAATGACGAATGAGTGATGGATGAGTGGAAGTGTTGAAATGCACACGGCCCACAGCCTGCGCAACAGCAATAGCTCTTTAACGGGGGAGAGACCCGGGGACATGAACACCGTGGGACTCCCGCGCTGCGTGCTCAATGGGCCGTGAATTTGCTTGTGAGCAGCTGAGGGATGGCCTGGTGGTGGCTCGTTGTGGGGAAAGTCAGGGAGGCAAGCGCCTGTTAGCAGTCTGGGCCGCTTCAGATATCACTCCCCCCCACTGACGTTAGTAGCCGTTATTGGGAATCAAACTCAGGTTAGCGGCTTCATTAACGTAGCAGGAGAGCCGTTCCCCCCCGTGACAAATGTCAGCGCGTCCTCCGTCCGCGTTGCAAACTGAATCGCGAGACAATTTCTAGTGCGGTCACTATAGTGATGTCATGGCCCAATTGAGACATTTTATAATTTTTTTTGCTGCGTTTATGAACTAATCCTCTATTACCGGCAATTTGCAAGGTATTCATTGTTGCAAAAGAGGTAGCGGTTCTGTCCACTGAGGAGGAGACGGAGCGATGAAATCAGCTCGTGTGCACGGGCTAGGTGGATCACTGTACCGCACGATCATGGGAGACTGCAGTGGCTTGGGAAGGCCTTCATCCAGCAGTGGATTGACCGTGGCTGATAATGACGAATCTTTTAAATAAAATGATCAACCGTTTAAATCGCAGTAATATTAGTTCGACCACATGTTTATTTTTATACAACTAACAATTCGTGTAGGGTAAGAGGTTAATTGATCAAGATTGCTTTTAAAATGTTCCCCTCTCTTACGGTGTTTTTTTCGTACACGAAAAAAAACCATATTTACATTGTATACTGTGAGATTTCAAATAAACTCCGTTTAACAAATATAAATCACGACAGGCTAAAAGACATTGAAACCCAAAAATAAGACCGAACAATCACGTTAGCACAAACAGAACCACAACGATGGTTTATTTTAGACCGTGTCACACGGCAAGTCTCACTTTGACCAGAGATCTCGGATTGCGAAGGAGGCTCTGTGTACATTTTAATCTCTAAAGGCAGGCGTAAGCTGGATAGCACAACTAACATCTTCACCAATTTTCCCCGGCAACAAAATGTCAACGTTTGCACACACGGTCCCGCGCTCACAATCGCACCTTCAATCGCCTATCTTCTCGTCTCAATATCATGTTTCCTCTATCTCCTCTATACGAGAAAAAAAAAACCACACTTTTCGTTTCCCCTCGCACAAGTTTGACACTGCTGTTAATAAGTACACAGGCTTATACAAAAAAATATTCACGGCTGCTCTGATGCCTACGGTTTTAATATCAGATTCGTGGCAATATTGCTCGACGTCCCTGATCCAAAACAGATTAACAACTTTCCGCCGCGTTGAGAGAATGCATCCGTGCGTGCGTGGCATTAACCTGTTTGCCGTTGAGCTCCGATCTCCCGTCAGCCGTGACAAGACCCGAGGACTTTTTAAAGTTTTGTCTGAAAGTCAGAGCGCACCGCCCCACGCGTTAAAAAATGTTGAGCTTTTCGAGAGGCTGGTTGCGTCGAATGTTTTTTTTACGACTGGATTCACTGACAGCAGCTCCTTAGAGAGCGCCCCTGCGGCTCTGTGAACATTCAATTCCAGTGTCATTACGAGGATGCCTTCATTCATCGAGCACACTCAACCCCAACCCCACCCGTGCAGAAATGTACTCGTGTCCCATTAACAGAGCTTGATGTCTGACACACATATCAGCTTTGTTGCTTGCTGTAAAAAAAAATAAGGTAAAGAAAACAAACACAAATGGATGTGTGATAAAATAATACAATTGGCCCACTGACAAGATTTCGAAACTCATAACGAAATGAATTGAATTATATCCGCGGCAAATACATACCGAGGGAACGTGTTTCGTGCGTTTACTTTGAATGTGCTTTTTAATATTAACCATTTTGTGGACGCGTGGTTTATTATGTAATCTGTTTTTAACAGATTGCACCAAAACAGTGACATAGTTTGAAATGCGCCCACATTAGTTTTCTCTGTCATCTGGAGTCTAGCACTCCTACTCGGGTCTCTTTTGGTAGACAGGTCTGGAGTCTAGTTCACCTGGTAGGATCTCCCTTGGTGAACAGATCTCGGGGGGGGGGGGGTGCCAGACAAATAGCGATCTGAAAACCATCTGACGAAAGGAAGGTTGGCATCAGGAAGGGCAACCAGGAAAACATTCTGCTCCAACATTGAGGGCAACTGGCCAACGCGGGTCAATCTGGATAACGGACATTCAGACCGCCAACAACAGATACACACTGTACAGCTAAACCATAAAAGCACATGAGGCCGTATAGGCTCTTGAAACAAGCGGCATTATTTAAAACCTATTAAGGGTAGGGCCAGCACCTTAACTACCTTTGTCATGCCAGTGTCGGATGCTAATACCCTGTAGCAGATGCTAATTTTAGGTTGAGGAAACCTATGAGTGTTCCAAGCCAGATTCCAATATATATATCAGCGAGTGATATGGCCGAAAATTATGCTTGGATTATACATAATGCATTAGAGAGTCTTGCTCCCACAGCCACGGGAGCATGTTACGTGCGGATACTGTGCTCACAGTTCCAGATTTTAAAAATCACCTCCATTAAATAGAAAATATATAAATCTTGGCTTCCTTGTTCATTTGGCAGAGCGGGAAGCCCTGTGCTGCTGAGATGCAAATATTATCCCATTGGCCAAACAATTGCGAGCAAATAATTTGCACGTGGACTATATGCGTGTCCAGCAGTGTGTCTGTGTATACGCGTAATGTGTGGTGGCTTTTTTTTTAACGTAAATTTGTGAAAGCTCGATTTAACTTTAATTAAAACGGAAAAGCTGTGAACCAATGAAGTAATTCACTGCCGCAATGAATCACCATTTCATAGCTGTCGCATCTGCCATCATAGTCGGTTTTTCACAGGGCCTCATTTTCTGCAGGATAAACTCATCAAAAACTGAGATGGCATCTGGCTTGGCCATTTACAAGCGTCGCTTTATTTTCACGGAGGGTGTTTGTTTAATTTTTTTATTAACTTTTTTTTTTCATTTTTTACGTATCATATATTATTTGTTTTTGCGCCTTATTAGATGCCTTTCAGATTTATATTCGGGATCAGTCCTCGGCGCGAACAACAGCTCCAAAAATATTGGGGAAATGTCATCTATATGGAATTTAATAACTTCAACGATACTAAGCTCGCACGCCGTCGTGTGCGTATATGGGTAATACCTGCGACACAATTGGCCCTTTAGCTCTTTATACCTTTATACTTTAGAACCCGCGGGGATAAAACACCATCAAATTCTGCTATCACCACAACCAGACGATAGCACCCTTGCGTTGTTTTTATTCAACTCGCGGCAGACGTAACCGTGGAAATAAATGTATTTTTTCGAAAAATAATACTCCAAGCCAACACACGCAAAAATCACAAAGCGGGCAATTCAGCACCTATGTGTTTACAGCCACTCGTAATCCCGTTGTTGTCTTGTGGCTTGATCCGCGTGATAGAAGCAATGCTCAACACGCATCCGAAGCCACAAGACCACGCTTGGAAGTGGGCAATTTGTTTACATTTGTGGTGAACGGCGGGCACTGGAAATCCTCTGGGAGGGTAGCGAGCGAGCGGTGGTCTCTAAACAAAAAATACACCCCCATGCAGATGCCCCCTGCATGGGGGTGTGATGGCACGCTGCTTCCACCACCCGTGCCAAAGCTGCAGCGCTATCGGCCCAGGAGGGGAGCGACCGGCGCGTGTGATTGCGAGACGAGTGAGCGAGCGAGCGTTTGCGATTATAATCAGCGGGTTCTTGTCGTGCTCGTCGCAAGACGGGCCAGACACGCGTCTGCGCCTCGCCAGGAGCTTGCCGCGCAGAACGGCGGAGTCAGGGCCCTAACAAGCGTCCATCTCTCCCCTCCTCCTGGCCGCGTCGCTCTTTTAGAAGTGCTCGTTCGGACACGGAGGCAGTTAAACAACGCGCACGTACATTTAGCGGCTGGAATTGCAATCTCTTCATTAGAAATCATTCTCTGCCACCAGGATTTTGCCATTTGTGAGCTGAAATGCCCTGCGTCCGTAATGAGTTTGCGTATTGTTGCCCGAGCAAAAGGTATTTACTGTGCAATAACGTTTTGCGTTTTTATTTATTTATTAAATGTGCATTGAATATGTATTGTTTAGCCCTTCCTTAAACTGCGTGACCTGACATCGCAGCCAAGACAGCTTTGGAAATCGAAACGTGTCACATTGGTTACGCCTCACAGGAAAATAGTTTCAAACGTACAATTATAAAGGCAAAAAACTGGCAAGAGGCCCACAAAGTAAATACACCGGGTTCTCTGAAATGCACTTTTTTCGTCAGCGTGTTGTGAGGGGATTGATTTTTTTACTTGTCTTTTGCTTTTTTTTTTAAAGGCAATCGTTCTCATAATTATTATTTAATAACACAACACATGATGGGAAATCCTGTAAGAAGTTTCCCGCAAGGAATTTCCAATAATGTCTTCACAGTACAGGAAGTGGTCCTTCTACAGGATTAATATGGGTGGGGCCCCGCTGGTCCACAAAATCCAGACAGCGCACCAAGTTCGCTCGCCATTCACGACAGACACATGCGCGCTCGGTAACCGTGACACACTGCGAGTTTTTATGTAGGTTTTCACTGCTTGATGTAGCAGAATTGCGACGTTTCGCCTCCCACGTTGGAGACATTATCAGGTATTGATACACTGCCTGTGTCAGTATCTCGTTTGTGGCATTTAATTGTCCATCTGCGAACGCACGAACAAAACTGAAGGGGTGTACACTCACAGACAAAGACAAACATCCCCTGTATAGCCTTAGCGGACTGTTGGGTCAAGTGGCATTAGCGAGCAAACACAAACACACTCACACGTGCAAAGCATCGTCCCTTGTGACCTGTGAACTCCAGAGAGGAGGCAATTCCACAATGGAGTTTCGTTTAGCTTTGTTTGTTTTACCTGAAATCTAATCACCTCACTTCGCTATAGAATCGTGGCGACGTTGAGGCATGAACACCTCTGCTGCAAATCCTGGAAAAATGAGTTGAAATTACATGGCGGGCAAAACACCTGTGCCACTTGGCAACCTGTGCACCCAGGGGTTGTCCATACGGAGCAGCTTGCCATCGGCAGAGCACAGTGGCCTTGCAAAACCTTGAGCGAAATGCCGGACATCATAACAAAAACCTGCAGGTGATACCAAAAAAAACACCGCAGAGCTGTGCAGCACAACCGTGAACAAACTACACATTATGATGGTTGCTCTTCAGAGCTGTCCTTTCGGGATAGCCGTCTCTCCCTCGCTGCGTTTAGCCTCCCACGCTGGAGGAATCATCGGGCGTTATGGCTGTATGTGGAAACTACCATAACGCCTGATGATGTTTCCAACGTGGGAAGAGCAACAATCATGAATCGAGCCGTGAAAACCTACATCGGTACAACCTACACATTACTTGCCGACAGCCCTTTAGTGCCATTGCTTGCCCTTTTCCCCAAGACATTTGTCCTTCTCTCCAGTTAGAGGGCATGTTCCCCAAAACATATGCCCTTTACGTGCCTATTCAGAAGCCCTTTTAATCCAAACATATTCATGTATTGCCGTGTGGAGACCGCATCGGAGCCTGCCGGGGAATGATTCGCACGCAAGCATCTAGAAGCTCCTCCGTTCTCGAAAAAAAAAAAAACAAGTGCAATGAGGAATGTGAAAATGTCACCCCATACAATGTTATGTCAGCACTGATTGACTAAATTAACATTATTTGTCAATATTATTTTTCGAAGAGCGGCTCTTTCGGGATAGCCATGCCATAAAGTTACGCTGCGGGGAGGCGGTTGGGAGGATGGGAGTGGGCACAGACGGGGCCCCCACTACGATAAACGGAATGGCGATGGCTGCTGACAAAATTATACAACGATTTCAACGACGGTCAAACGTATTGTGAAAGTGTTTCTCCATTCTGTGAGGGAAATATTGTTTACCGAGGCGTAAAACGCTACACGGCTGTTCTTATTCAGTTAGAATGTGTCACTTCAATACTTCACCGGTTCACTTTATTCGGCTAGTGCGTGTGTTTGCTAATGATGCGGTGTAACGCTCGAGGCACTGAAACACGCGTAGGTGGACGTAAAATTACCACTTCTTATTCCGCTGACAAACATGCCTCGATGTTGAAAGCACAGTTTGTTGAGCTTCCTTTAAAATAAGCTGCTGATTTGTTTGTAGTTAGGTGTGCTTTACTGGGCGAATTGCGCTGTTTAACAAAACCACTGCTCTGCCATTTGGTGATAAATTTAAAGGAAAGAGAACTGCCTCCCAGTTCTGCTTTTTATGTACCTGAAAGCGTTCGCATTAAACAGTGCCCTGCTGCTTTTGCTGTAGTCAATAAAAGTTTACAGCTAGCAGGAACAAGTAACCTCTAAGATGAATACGGAGCTTGGGCCATTTTGCTCAAAAGCCATTCAGTGTTCCTTGAGGTGCAGTGTTTACAACTGAAATAGGCCAACAAATTGTCAAGTCTGCACCTCGCCCAACTTTCCGTAGCGAACCTGCTCGAGTCTCTAATAGCTGATCTTGGCCATCTTGTATTACAATGTGGGATGGTAACAGCTCGCTCGCATAACGGACGATTCCGTCTCTCCCACCTTACGGCTTCGGCGAGTGCAAAATGCCGAGGTGCCAAGTTAGGACAGTTTCCTCTTGGCCATACTACAGTGAAAGTAATTGGTTTGCAGAGAGAATGCATGAATGCGTTAGTAAAGCCCGCACCTGTGTCCCTCATTCCAAGCCAATCTTTCACTTAAAATCATATCATTCATTTATTTCCATTGCTTGTGCTCATATCAGATATGTAACGATTGCCAGCAACCCTTAAGGGAGGAAATAATATCAAGTAATCAATGTATTTATTAATGAATTGACTGATTCACTTTAATCAGATCAAGGCCGTTGCTTGGTTGTTGGTGGTGACTTTACAAATACGGGGTCTAGCAGAAGGAAAGGAATTAATGGCGAGGTCTGGTGGCATTAGCAGCTTAAACTGTGATGACATCTGAGCCCTTGACCTTGAAGGTCCAACAACGTGGAATATCAAACGTATTATTTTTTTTGCCTCGCACAAAGACCCAGTTAGATACGGAAGGAAATGACATTTACCATTACAATTCCACAATTTAATTGTAAGTGATGTTCACTTGCGCGATATTGATCAGAAGCATGCGGACCCAAAAGCACTCCCTCATGAACAATCCGTGACGGTTAAGGTAGCGGTGCAGCCTTGCAATCGTTTGCTCACGCCAGCGCCACCTCTAAACAAGCCCTGCAAAAGGCATTTGGCCTACTCTTCCACACTGGCCAGGCATCTTAGCAGCAGTGGGATCAGAGCGACGCCGCAAAAATAAATTACGCTTAAACGGCCTTTAAAAATCAATTTGGCAATGTCGAGCAAATTTACTGAGCGGCTATGCGAGTTGAACCTTTGATGATTCAAAGCAAAACAGGCTCGGCTGTGAAAGCACTGACCACTTGGCTACGATGCAGCCACCACAGCTCGCTGGAAAATTAAAACACGCGTCCCCGAGGTGTTGAACAAGTAAAACACCGCTATAATTTGCATACTGAGCACCCTCGCCGTGGAACACACTGCTATGCACCATTTAGCAAGAGTCTTATTTACAAAACATCCGAGTCCACATCGTTTGACCGGCCCGGCATGAGACCCGCTATGTATCGAGTGGCTCTTGTCTTGTGCACTTTGATCTCTTTGGAATTGCATTCCATTTTTTGGCGGGCTGTAACTGGCGTTCGATGATTTATCACT
>JAZEWU010000021.1:6382993-6396210 GCA_036362915.1 Geotria australis
CGGGATGAAGATCGCAAGTATATCCGAGTAGACTGCTAAGGCAAGTGCTGTCGGTTGACACATATTGAGGATGACGTGACACACGATCAGATGGTTTGACGGTTGTTCTTCAGAGCTGCTCTTTCGGGATAGCCGTGTCGAGCGATCTCTCTCTCTCGCGAAGTTTCGCCTCCCACGGTTGGAAGCATCATCAGGAACGAGAAGGAGATCGCTCGACACAGCTATCCAGAAAGAGCAACTGTGAAGAGCAACCGTCATGAATCGAGCCGTGAAAACATACATCAGGCCAAGATCAGGTGGTTTGACCACCAGCATAGCTGATGTAAAAACGCACACCACGTACTCATTTAAGGCCGAGATGAACTACAGAAAGGCCAAAAGAAGTTCTAATACACCTGTCACTCTGGTTATCCGTGGCTAGGAATCGAACTCTGGTAGCTTGGGTTTGTAGAACAAAGTGCATCTGCTCTCCTCCACGCTAAACACACAGTGCAAATAGATACACGTATTGGAATGACATGAGTCATGGAGCTGGAATAAAAACACACTTAAATTATTGTTGTTATAATGACACCGCTGCCAATTAGTTAACAAAATAACATCACTGGCAAATTGTCCATGACCTATTAAAGACACAGCTTCCATTGTTCAAGCATTAGTGCCTCATATGCGGCATTTTTTACAATTTGGGTAGCAGAGCTTTGGGACAACGACGTCAGACAATGTGAATATATACCACTGGAGCGTGTATACTCTATGACCATGCACGTGCTGTGATCTCGATTAAATTAGGGATTCACATCTACATACGTGATGATATATGTATAGGGAGGTATGAAAATAATTCACTAAAGAATGGTACTACACAGTAGTGTGAAATTAATGTTTAAACATTACGTTCTAAAGAGTTCAATTATTGCTGTGAAGGTGGCGGTTTAAAATGCAGTTTCTCATTTTGAAGACGGCCTTTCAACTAAAATATCGATTCCGTCCTCTCTTTGAATTGTTTTATCTCAGTATTTTCCTCTTTAAACCTACATATAGCTAAGAGAAGCAGCAGTGCATTGATTTGTCGCTACATATACACAGGCAAATACAAAGTCCCCCATTTAACCTCCGAGATTAAGGGCAAGAACATCTCAAAATATTGGGAGAGGCGAGAGCTGTGTGAATATGCACCGTCTTGGATATTGTATTATCACACAAATTATACGTATATATTAAGTATAACGCGCACAGTATTCGTTCGATGTAGAAGGTATTCGTTTGAAGAGGAAACGACTCAGAGGCGCCAGGAAACCGCAGAGAGGGGGAGGTGTTACCCATGCAGTCAGCCGGCGCCAACCCGCCAGACATTCGGCCAATTAATTAATGAGATTTTTGTTTTTAGTTGTCGGAGGAAAGTGGAGTGCCTGGCGAAAACCCACGCGGACACGGGAGAACATAATTACACTTTCGGGTCGCGGCAATCGTACGCAGATAGATAGATAGATGTGTATTGCCACAAAAGAAAATACCCAGTGAACTTCCAAACTCTGTCTCTAACAGTGGCTCCTATCTCGAACACTTGCAAGCTCTGGAAGCGGGATTCCAGCGATACACACAAATGTACAAACTAACCATCGCAAGCAATACAGAAAATCACAAGGTTACACAACGACTGCACAGCATTAAATTGCGCAAGTATGAAACAGAAAGCAGTGACACACAGTATCGCACGGGACAAAAATGTCCAATAACAACTATAAATTAATACGTGACAAAGAATTGCGACGGTGCGATGGGAGTAAATTGTGCAGACAGTGAGCAGACAGACACACTCGCTCACAGATGTGAGCACACGAGGGTAAGGATCTCCTCACAGCCACACAGGCGGCTGGGGCAAGCGCTGTTAGCTCGCGCCTATCAAGGTCAGCGGAGCCCACAACGAGGCGGATGTGGCCTGCATCACGCTCAGTAACAGCAACGGCCGCTATTTAATGTAATACTACAGTTAATAACGCGCAAAGTATTCCTGCGTTCAATGTCAAAGGTATTCGTTCAATGACTCGGAGACGCGGAGAAACCGCAAAGGCAGGAGGCAGGCAAGCGCTCGGCTAGCCAGCGCCGTTTAATTATGTTGATGAAGCCAGAAAACCTGGAGGAAACCCATGCAGAACAAGAACAACAGCAGAGCATACAAACTCCGTACAAAAAGGTGTGCGAGGTGGGAATCGAAGAGCCTCAGGCAGGATCTCCTGTCTCTGACGCACCCTGCCGACACACACCTTTTGTGATCCGAATCCAGTGACACTACCTGCCGTCAACACAACACTGGACGTTCGATATCCCCTTATGTCATTCTCTGCTGTGCGCCAGCGTCAGGGTCCACATTTTGCCAAATTAGGTAAATGACCCACAAACAGCTCAATTGGGAATCTACATAGCAACGATTGTCGCCTGCCGGCAGAATAATGCCCGAGGTTACTTTGGAAAATTAAACTATCCCGGTCTCTTGAAATTTTTACCGGTTAAACTAAATAAACTTGAAATCTGATACAATTGTGTTAGGCCCGGTGCACCTTGAGGCCATGAGAAGTGTGGCAGCCTCGCTGGCTGGAGGTCGCCGGTCAGACTCAGATGCTATGGGCTGACCGACAGAGTTAACACTCAGTACACCCACACATTAACTGCTATGGGACCCTGACTGGCACTGGCCAGGCTAAGCTTCTCTCAAAGATGCTTATAAATGTGGGAATAAGTGCCCTCGGCAAAGCGCCAATATGCACAATTAATGCCCATTTGCTCAAAGTGTTTTGCTCCAAATTAAATGCTCATTGCCCGCACACAAATGCTCGAGGGAACCGAAATTAAAAAGCACACCAATGGAATAAAACACACGCGCGCATCCGCACGTTGTACACTGGCTCGCGTGCGTCGTATGAAACGTCCATCCGTACATGCCACAGTCGTTGTCAAAGTCTTTACCGACACGCAGGTAAGGATTCATTTTGCACATATACAAAAAGGGTACGCATTTGCATGCAGGCAGTTAGGCACGGTGGGCTGAGTTGGGTTCCCGGCCATGGATGCTTAGAGTGGGAAGTGACGTCTGGACCAGTGCCGGGTGCTACCCATTCACCAACCTGCGCTAACAACCAGTGTGGTGACTTAGCATCGAACAACACCCATTACGGGCGGCAGGGTGGCGCAATGGGTAGCGCTGCTGCCTCACAGCAAGAGGCATCTGCATTTTATTCCCAGCTCGGCTGCATTTCTATGCGGAGTTTGAACATGTTCTTTGCCTTACCCGCGTGGGTTTTTTGCCGGGTACTCCGGCTTCCTCACACAGTCCAAAAACGTGCTGCTGCCTAGGTTAATAGTCCCGCTGAGCTAGATTTCCCCGGTGCCCTGCGATGGACCGGCGTCCCATCCTGGGGTATAACCCCTGCCTTGCGCTCTGTGCCTGCCGGGATAGGCTCCGGGAATCGAACTCGGCTCGCCGCGGGTTCATAGCCAAACCGCTACACCGCCGCTCCGACCGTGTCATTGCACACGCGGGAGGATCACAAACCCGTTCGCGCGCAATCACCGGCACTCGCACACACGCCGGTGTCAGGGCGCCAACACACTCAGGCCTGCACAAATAACAGCAGCAGCAGCAGGCAGGGGGATTTTCATTAAAGCTCACAAGATTTATCCCTCGCCATCCAAGCAGAGCCATCCCGTCTACGCCCCAGATCAACCCCCTCGTCTCACGCGTCCAGCACCGGTGCCCCGGCAGCCCCCCCCCACCTAAGCTGACAAGTCATTATGCAGCTATCGTCAATCAGCTATCCTTCAATATGAGATTCTTTAGTGAACTCCCCGCGAGGTGTGAAAGTTCACTCACTGTGTGGAGATGAACTTATTACGAGCATATTCTCACACACACACACACACTACAAAGGTGTGTGCTTAACCCTTACCAGTGCAACGCCTGGCCAAATCTAGCTATTTTTGTTCCGTACTGGAAAGATAAGATCTTTAGTTTGTTACATTAGGCTACTAATTTATATATTTAGTCCATATTATGAGTGATCAACATTATTGTAGTGAAATACACTATAACCATAATGTGTGCGTTTTTGTCTCTTGAAATTGAGATATTTGACTGAACATCCTTATAACATACAAAAATAACATATCCATGGAATAGACTAACCGAAAATGTTGTTCTTGTACTCAAAGACGCGTGTATCTACTCGACGCGTGTGATTGACTGTAATGATGTTTTCAAGCGGCTAATGTGCGGGATAAAGTGACGCAAGCTGTGACACACGTGATGGACAGGCTCAGAGTGATGCCGTTGGCACCGCAATGGTTTAATAGTCACGAGATATTTCCTCAGGTGCCTACCCCCCAATTATATTTCTCCATAAAGTAACAGAGATAACCGAATGAAACACTTCACTTGGCCTTTCGGTGATAATTGGAATAACACAGTGGTGAAAAAAAAAAATCCACAAGACTAAAAAAGCAACATTAAACTCTCACAAGATCAACCTTTAAAGATGTTCATCGATCGTACTTTAAAGCGCCATATCTGGTTCCTAACAAGCAACTAGCAAATCGATCACCCCGATGCAGATGAGATGACCGTCGGCGATGAGACGAGCAAGTAATTAGAGCTGCGTGTTTAAATTTATCGTTTCAGGAAGACGCGGTGGAGCTCCGAGAAGCCAACTTTAGTCTCGGGGAGAGCGGATTGGCTCTCCGGGGCAGAAGCCGCCTTGACGGCGCGTGCGATGAAACAAACGTGGACAAAATATCGATGAGCGGCGAAGGCGGCAGCCCCCGCATCGGGCTTAGCGCCTCCGACGGAAACACCAACGCCAGGGAGGCTCCATTACCCGGCGACTCCGAAAGGAACGCAAGCGTGTTCCTGACACAGGCTCGCGGAGTGGTCGACTGAGAAATTGCTCCCCTCCCCAGTTGATTGCGAGCGATGACATTTCCCCGTGACGATGATGGTAATAATACCGGGGTAATTGTTACGCAAGCACAACGCGCGCACACACACACACGCGCGTGTCGAAAAATTGTATTTCAAAGCCCCCCGTGTTGAGATTCGGCCGGTAAGCAGCGCGATGCATCCCGGGAGGTACGTTTTGATGAAGTACGCACAGAGTGTCGGGTGTTTTTAGTGCCCTGTGCCGAAAGCCTTCCCCCTCCGCCAACATACCGGCACAATTTTTCCCAGAATTTAAGCACTTCACGCTACATTAATTACTCATCAGATCCCAATCCGCATGCAGCCACGGTGCTCTGTGCACCGTCATACACAGCTCTGGCCTCGCCTACGCACGAGACAAACATATACGCACTAATCTAATACATGGTGACAATATAGAAAGCGGGTAAACTAAGACTTACAAGCGCAGGATAAGTATGACACAGCATTTACAATGTAGCCTTAAGGATATATAAAAAACCCGACAAGAATTATGGTTTTAAGACCAAAGCAATTTCCATTTTATACGTAGCCATGTTCATTTCTTTAACGAAACGATAATAAAACTGCAGGTAACATTTTCAACTTTCGTGCTTCGTGTTTTGATATATTCATTGCGATTTTATTAAACACTATTCAGCAGCACCCATAAAACTAATCCAGCCATCGTTTCCGGAATTAAGCTATATTTCTTAAGTTATATGACGCCGACACCGAAACGTGTGCCACATTTACATGTGTGAACGTAGCACACGTGTCCACCTAGCACAGGAAGAGGATGTGAGCACAATCACCTTTTTTTCGTTGGAGATGCTTAACCTTTCCATTTATACTCCTCGTATCATTAACCCCACATTAAGCCCGTGCCACTATCTTCATCAAGCACACATCAAGCCTGGCCCAGGCAATCTGGACAAAAGTGCACACGCCGAGTACGCACGTTAGAATATAAGCCAGCTCGTTAAAATAATAAACGGATGGCATAGTGCGTTTGTTTAACCAGCTGCTGAACATCGAGCTGGTGTGATTGTCAGTTTCTCCCCCGGGCTGCACGCACCGAGCAGCAGTTCTGCAGAGGCTGTTGTGTCAATTGCCCTTCCTGGTAAATGCACACATTTCCCGACACTCTTAATAAAGCAAGTTTGGGTTGGGTCACGTAACAAAATTATGCGTCGTAAACCCGCCCGCACCCGATAAAGTCAGGTTGGTCACGTAAACAGAACTTGCCAATTCTTTGCTACTTCAGCACACCGGTGTGTTGGAGAGCAAACCCACAACATTTACGATGGAATCGTAATGCCAGCGAAACGTCGGTGCCATCTTTTGAGGTAAGTGATGCATGTGCCCACTCGTTCGCTCCGGCATATCGACGGGTGTACTCCACTTGCACACATTTTCACATGACCTAAACTCATAAACAGAACCTCACTATGAATTTACGATGGAATACGACGTTTTGCTGATAATTGCAATCAGCTTCATCAGGCTCCTCAAACAAAGATTCTGGAGATATTTTCCGTCCACCTTGCGGCCCCATGCCTACAGCACCCATCTGAGTACGAACCAGGTGCCGGCTACACAGATGTTCAACATCCGATAAGATCGGATCAATTGAGGGCGAATTGATCGTAAGCTTGAAGATGCCAAAACATGATTTACTTCATGCCTCCGTTAAAGCCTCACCATCCATGTGTATCAAAAGACAATCTCATCGTAACCTAACAGCGTCCTGATCCGTACTTGGACGAGTGACCATCAAAGAAACCAAAAACATTGATCCTGATAATGAGCAATCGATGCTGACAACAGGAAAACATATTGGGGACCAGTGATGCACAAACTACCCAACGTGGTGTTGGGACATTGTCCGGTCTGTACTGTGGCATCAATGATCCCGTGTATATCTTCGGCAAGCGCAGGGTGGCCATCGCCTGTGTTCATGACAGATTCCCCACGGCTCAACAACCCTAACGGCCTGAACAGTTTTCAATTGCACGCACCAGCTCACATACTGTAATGTGTCGGCATCTGAGACGAGATCCCCCGTTAATGAGACGTATTGCAATGTAATCTGTGTGTTCAGTGCTGGGTATGTTTTAGATTAGTAAATGGCGACGGTCCGTGGACAAAGTGTCCGCGAGATAAATGTTCATTTGGATTAGAAATATTAAAATCTCCCGCAACACTCAGCAGCAAAGGTAAATCAGAACACCGACCTCACTGACATATTAACTCCCTCACGACAGCCAACAGTTGTGAAATTGAAACATGCCATTCTGTATTGCTGATGGGCTTTATACAGACGAGCTTTAAAGGAGTAATTTGACATCATGGGGAGAGTAGTGAGAGTGGTAAGTGC
Source organism: Geotria australis (assembly GCA_036362915.1). Classification (NCBI taxonomy): domain Eukaryota; kingdom Metazoa; phylum Chordata; class Hyperoartia; order Petromyzontiformes; family Geotriidae; genus Geotria; species Geotria australis. The sequence goes on from JAZEWU010000021.1 coordinate 6,390,325, forward strand.
ACTGCGTTACGAGTCCTGCGAGCTGAGTTCAGTCCCTGGTCGTGATCAGCATCTGTGTCGCCTGACATCTATAACCGGTTTTGGGTTCTCCCCTTTACTTCACCATCCGACACTGACCAGCATGGTGAAGTATGGTCGAACAACACCAATGACAAACTACATGTGTGGGGAGGATTTTATTATCCAACCGGGGACTGGCAAAGGCCTGAAAGTATTTTATTATTAAGTTGCTATGACGTTATGTGAACATGAACAAGATACGTCGCAGTGTTATTCTTAGTAAATCCTAATGTGAATTATTGCAGCGCGATGAGAGGAAGAGGGCACAGTGTTCGGATTGGAAGGCTCAGTCTGTTTAGTGGTGTTCATATTTTAGTAGAAATGTTTGATTTTAATGATCAAGGCGTTCTTGGTAATCTTTGAGTTCCTGGAGAAGCTCAATTTACTCGCGGTCTGTTAACGCTGAAATTACATGTACGTGTTTTGAGCAAACAATAGCGACGAAAAACTAACCGCGGTTTCCATCAGTGATTGTTACGGACCGTGCATGATAATTCTCTGACATAGAAGACTCGGAGTAAGAATGTAATGTTACAGCTTGGCCCGCAAACAAATGTCAGTGGTTTTAAACTCATCTGGTTAGCAAAGTCAATGCACTCAATTAAAATTGAAAGCGAATGCTTCTTAATTACAACACCTTGTTTAAGTGTTGCTCGTGTTATAGAGGAGAGAAATCCCTATATAACTGGAAATTCTACGAGTTTGCAAAACAACGATTCTATCACTTTAACACAACTCCATGCAGTTATTCCCCGTTGTGCCTCCGCGTACAATATTTACGTCCTGAATTATCAGAACTTGCGATGTGGAGCACCGTTTTGTTGTTTGTGTGGCTGATGCCTTTTCTAACATCTACAAAACCATCGTAGATAAAACGAACCTTCTTTATGCAATTACAAACTAAGCTGGTGCCAACTCAAGACCGGCTCAAAGTCCAATCAGAGGCATCACGAAACACCGCCGGCGTCCGCCTCAATTTAATAGTTATTTGAGCCCAATTTTTACGCGGTGCTTTTTGACCCAAGCTGGACCAGAGAACAATTTCGTCTCTTCTCCATGCGCTGCTGCCTTTACGCTCCCAGAGACGGCTCTTGCCGAGCAAAGGTGCGCTGGCAATTTTGCGCGCGGTCGTGTGTGACCGGCCCGAGTTCTCCGTGATCACCGCTCGCGAGAACCTTTCCATTAACACCTGCTCACGCTCATTTATTCGCTTATCTGCCCCAGGGCTCGAACCCAGGATCTCGGAGGTGCTGGCTCTGTACCTTGACATGCGTATTACTCCCCCCCCCAACCCCCCCTAAGCCTAGGGACGCATTATTATCTGCAGCCGAAGGGTTTCTGACAATTCAGTAAATAACATTCCTATAGCTGCACGCTTAGGTGAGAGCCATAAACGTCTCGTTAGGGTCTCATGCCACGCACACAGTTTCACAAAAGGTGCAATGGTAACTGTGATGGCAGCAAATATAACGCACGGTCATGCCATTTTTTGTTTTGATTTTTTTTTTGCAGTTATTTTTTGTTATTAATGAAACAAGATGGTATTTTAATATCTCAATGGGAGTAAGGGGGCTTGGAAATGAAATGTCGCGTTGAAACAAGACGGAGTATTTTGGGGAAATGCCGATCAGTGTGCTCATTCGGGCAGACAGCACGGATGTGAAATACAAAGGTAGCAGGAGGGATTAATACGTAAACAAATAAGTAATGCCTCATGAATGTTTTAACCCCGTAGTTAAAAATGTACATCATACAGAGGTGATGGGGCAGAGAGAAGGCAGGAACCAAATCACTCACTTATAACTTCTGTGAAACAACCGGCAATTGTCTAGCGTGTCTGACTCGAGAAAGTTGCAAATTTAGCAGAGATTTTGCCTGCTTTAGCAAAATCCTGCTGGTCAGCTCAAGTGCGCAACACAAATAGGCCAAAGGAGATTTAATTTTTACGTGAAGGTATGGAGCAGAAGGTGATTTATTTATATAAAATCTGAGTCGTGTAGTAGACCTACACTAATCAATAATCACACTGTGGTATTATCCCTTGATTTATTTTCATCCGTAGATTTATTTTAAGTGAACATGTGCAGTGAATTTATTTTTACACTCGTATATAGAAGTTATATGCCACAGAACACCTGCAAAAGTCTGTTGCTGAAAATGATACCAGCGAGTACTTATTCGGAACCTATTCAGGCTGGCACAGCACAAAACGGGATCCCATGCCCAGGATACGTGTAAGGTGAGCCACCTTTGTCTCCCCAGCACTGACGATGAATACACGATGATAAAATCATGATAAAATCAAGTTGAATGTACCTGATGTTGTCTGGTATCATAAGCCAGGCGGGGTTTATTTTTAGATGGTGTCGTACGCATGGGGGTACAGGGTGGCCGAAACATATCAGGACGGCAATGAATTTTGGAATCTGTCTGTATGAAGGTTGACATGTTACGCACGCTCACGCATGTGTGTTTTCTCTGAATATTCCAGTTTACCTTCCCATGTGAGGACCCTTCTGAAAAAAAGATCTTGGGATTCACTGAGGCTTCACAGGTTTAAGGGGCATCATCGTCATTATTATTGCGTGATTAATATTTAGAGCGAATTGCTCACAGACTTTCAGGATCAGATGTGATTTCAGTTATGAGTCACATGGTGCATAGCCATCGATTGAGCCTGCGCTGTGAGGACTGTTGAACACGGTTACGCCACCAATCCCGACAATTAACAATCTGCACGCTTAGCAGACGGCCTGAAAAAAGCGTTCACTATTTATCAATCAGCAACACTGTCCTGAATTTCTGCATCAGCAAAAAGTGCGAGGTGTTGCTCCTAGAACAGGAATACATTAATACAAGAGCAAGGTTGAATGGAAAAAAAAAACAAGCAAAACGACCCTAGTTTCCTATCACTATCGAGATTAAGTTTTTCCTAAAGTTCCCAAAGAGAGCACAGCGGGCTCCAGGATGCCGACTGCCTGACTGATGTGGCCCATTCGCCGTGCGGAATTGAAAAGACGGAGCCTCGGGGCAGCGCGGGAGGAGGGGGTCTGTGGGGATTGATAGTCCGTGCCTGGCTTATCAGCTCAGAACCAAAGCCACCACCTCGCACAATTTTCCCCTTTATCGGCGAAGCAGACACAGAAATGGTTTGGATATAATGCCGGTACTGAGTTTACAGCTGATATAGCCACGATGAGCTGATATTTGCGGTGTAATACCCCCTCCGGTTTCGTAATGGAACGCAGTGCATCCCCCCCGTGGGCACAGGCAAACCACTTGTCCAACCGCCCTTAAGCAGGGCACCGACTGCACCCGCTCTCTCGCGACCCGCAGCTCACACAAACTCTTTTGAAGAGTTGGATAGATAAGAGACCCTAATCTCGGTATTGGTGGTGCTATATACCCAGAAGGGCAGACTGGTTGGCTGGCGTGCATCCTTGCCCCTGCGGGGCATTAACTGGTAGGCAAATGGTGTTAACGTACAACCAGCCACGTTTAACTCTTGTACGATCAACGTCGATAGTTCAAAGCCCCATTGGCAGACAGAGATCATATCTCCAGATAATCTTCTCGAAAGAGCAGGGGCTGGAAATTAACCTGGGTTTTGTGGCTGGCCGTGCTAATAATTCACGTCGATAGCGAAGGGTATTTGGAAAAAAAAAAAAATCGGGAAGGCAAAGTTCAGCCGCATATTTTATGTTTCCACTGTTGAAGGGGCCAAATATGCCAATCGGAGGCAAGCGCGCTAACCAGCAGGCCAAACAAACATTTCAAAATTAAACGCGAATAAGTAAATAAATATATTACGCCCCCGGAGAAATAAATCAGCAAAGTTATTACGTCCCCACACAGCCTCCCTGGTACATGACCCTGGTGCCCCGCCTGACTGTGGAAACGGACAACGATTCAGAGTGAAAAAATAAAATAAATAACCGTCAGTCATTAAAGATTGTATATTGAATGGGAGGGCTGTGCGGGCGGGAGTGTGTACGTGTGTACGTGTGTACGTGATGGCAGATACTGGCCACTGAATTGCGTTCTGGGTTTTTTTTTATAAATATAACTATAATTTGATCTCGATTACGAATGAAGGTAGAAAAATACGACCCAAAATTAGACGTGGCATGTGCCCCATTGACCTGCAACCTCTGTGCGGTGACACTGTGACGCCCTCCGATTCGCAGCAACTTGACTCATTCAGGTTGTATTTAAGCTGGAAGGAACCGTTGAGCTATGTAGCTATTTTTAGCAGTTGTCCAGCGGGGGGAGGTAAGCAGGTTACAACATATCAAGTCACCGGGGGCAATTTGGTCAGGCCAATTAGCCTAGGCTCGTCGGTCTTCCCTTCAGGGAACTGAATAACCATTCAAGCCCGTTCACTGTACGGTAGTTCATGGGCCCAGACCGAGTATTTTACTTGCTGCTACCTCCTGAGATGGTAACGTGTGAGTTGTCCCAAGATCGTTCGGTCGCCGTCATAGTGAATTATGCCTTATATTACGTACTACAATTTGGTTAGCCTTACACACAAACTAGAATTACTAAATATTTACCAACATCACAGAAATGTTTGCCACTTTTAGTGGTACTGAATTGTGCTCTGGCCCGTGGGCTTTGCCAATGACGTGTATACACAGCTATTGTGACGCTCGTTAGAAATCTAAAACACCGACTAGACGCCTTTCACAAGCTGCTTGCCTTTTGGCAACACTTGGCTAACAATGGTGAGACTAGGTTATACAGCAAGCCGTGTCTGGTGTGGGGCAATTGTGAAAGGTGTCTATTTTAGTGTTTTAAGATCTTAACACTTGTATTATTGCCAGAAAGGGTAAAACCTTGTATCTTTTTACATCATCTCATCAGAGATCTAGTAAGTTACAGCAGTCTGTTACGCATGCTCATCAAAGATCTTGGTGAGGTACTTTATTTACTTATTCTCTGACAAGACTAACATTGCAGATGCCAGTGACATTTATTCAAAGAGTGTGTTTATTTTAAGCTGTGAAGCATCACTAATATTAGACACTCGAGCGCATGTCGCCAAGCATACACCAGTACGTGCCTGATTTTTCCCCACCACCTAGATAGAACAGCCCTTCTCCGTGTTCCAACCAGACGAATTAGTATTGCAGTGCTGTGTTCTAATCAACAGCTTGCCAATACGCAAGCGTGGTCCAACTCAAACGGCAGCTACGGGGACATACAGGAGGGAATATGTGGACATTTAGAATCATGCGAGGTTTTAGTCAAAGGAGCTTTTAACAAGCGTGCATTCCGAGCTTTGTGCGCATTGTTCTTGTGAGATACGAGTGCTGTGTGTGCAGTATTCCCCTCCCTGGGTAATTGCTTGTGGCATTTATCTTATTGAGCATTTATTTTTATGCCAGGACTCCGTAATTAACCCCCAGGGGTGCTTCAGGTATAAAGGAATAAACTTCATCACCATAAATCCTGCAACAATTTTTTTTGCCGACAGGGCAAATTGTCTTCTGATGCTGTAAATTAAATAAATATGGGGCAAAGGTGGGGGGGTGGGGGACGCCAGATGTATAGACGCGGATTCCAATTTACAGTTCTGTGTATTGCGCCTGCCATTCAATTACGTGTAAACTCCTGCAAAGAAAAATTGCTCCCATAAAGTAGTTCCACTGTTTCCAGTGTTGGTCACTCAGAGGACGGAGGGCTCCGTCGAGCAGGGATCGGTAGTCTAGCGGTTGACGGTAGGTAGGCAAGCGGTTAGCGGCAGTGTAGTGGTTAGCGGTAGAGGACAAGTATTGTAGTGGTTAGCGCGCTACAAACCTGGCGACCAAAGTTCGAGTCCCG
>JAZEWU010000021.1:6396445-6427796 GCA_036362915.1 Geotria australis
TGTAGTGGTTAGCGGTAGAGGAGAGGTATTGTAGTGGTTAGCGCGCTACAAACCTGGCGACCAAAGTTCGAGTCCCGCTTACGGCCAAAACCAGTGACGATTTTCTGAACCGGTCCTGGGCCTCCCCTAGGTCGACTCGGCCTCAAATGAGTACCTAGTGCGGTGCGTAAACATCGCCACTAGGGAGACAAAGGCGGCCGGGCGTGGTAGCGGCCACACACATCCTCGTGTACCTTACCAGCCTTCATAAGCGCTCGCTAACGGCACTTGACCCTGCAGCCTGTCAAGGTTACACGTGGGATCTTTGTCTTTGCAGGGCTCCGTGTGATTGGGCTTCCATACGGCAGCCAACCCCCATTCCGCCACATGGCCGCACGTGGACACAAATCCTGGGTCTCAATGGGCCACCTTCATAAACAAGTGCTAAGCGCCTACATTAAGTTGTGAAGGACCGAGGTGAGCAGGTGACTCAGCGGTCACAGCATCGAGACGGCACCGCTGAGAGCCACGGTTCGATGACGTTTTTCAGCTGCCAATAACCAAATGGAGCTCTCTCGTGTGCAGCTCATTCGTTCATTCATTGTGGGAAACCGCTTAATCCTGTACAGGGTTGCGGTGAGCAGGAGCCTATCCCGGCAGACACAGGGCTGAGACGCCAGTCCATCACAGGGCAACCTGATACCTATGGCACGAAAACATGTTAGAGAGAATGTTTTTTTTTTTAAGTTTTGCTTTTCACAAACACGTCAACTATACATATACGGTGCTAAAAGCATTCCCCTTTCCACGTGATTCCCACAATGCCTGCCGTCCTTGCGCCCACATCGCTTCGTCCGGCGTTCACTGTTGGAGGTCGACGCGAGTCGCCGCCGACTGGCCGTGCAATTCCCACACGGTCCCGTGGATCCTCCGTGTTCCCGCGATTGGCTGCCCAATCCCGGGCCTTCCTCTCGCATCACGGCCCAAAACAATTTGTAACAGTTCTGTGTGAACACACTGCAGATTCCCGCTCTGCTATATATATATAGAGAGAGATGTATTACGGAACGTACGGATATCCCGTATCTAACCATCTATCTATCTTTAATGTGTTCCGCAGAAAACTCGGAGGTCATCAGTACGTTCCGTTAAGCGAATGAACTAAACGATATGTGAATTATTCATTCGGTGCTTAATTAGCACATTAATTAATTAGCCATTCATTGGGGCGCGATGGAACATTTCTGTAATCCAGTCGCTCTTGGGGGGCGCTTATGCGAGCATGCGTGGAGTTCCTACCCACAGGGCGAACGAGGTGCCCGTAAGACGAGGCACCATCAGACTATCTACTCATCTCATCTCATTGTCAGAAACCGCTTAATCCTGTACAGGGTTACGGTGAGCCCGAGCCTATCCCCGGCAGACACAGGGCACAAGGCAGGCTGTCACCCAGGATGAGACGCCAGTCCATCACAGGGCACCGGGGGCAATTTACTATCTATGCATGAGTTTTAAATGTAGTCTCGAGGTAGATGAATGGGTTTCACGCGAACTCCTGAACTGACCCCCCCCCCGCCCTCCATCACTCTCCTTTTGGGGGAGGGGGTTCAGCAGATCCAGGTGCTATCATTATCTTATTTTCTCTCTTCGGTTCACTTATTTTGCTTTGATCGTTCCGCATCTATTTGCCACACACCCCGAGACACACAGCACGCATACGCACAGTCAAAGACGCTTCCACTCAGATTGGCTTGTTCATTTGTTTTCGTGTGCTGTGTTCTTGAAATTCCCCAATGGTGGAGACGCATGTATGGGTTTTCTCTAGATTTCCCCACTTGATAGACCGCTAAAAATAAATACTAACGTATATGTAAAATCCAATTTGTTATAGTTCGACGTAGGCTGTCTAAACGTGACCGCATCTTGAGATGCTATACGAATAAACAATAACATCCCCGCTCTTCAGGCCACTGAAGCCTGATGATGCTTCCAACGTTGCAAAGGAGAGAGGAGGCACACTCGACACGGCTATCCCGAAAGAACATCTCTTAAGAGCAATTCTCATACATCGAACCGTGTAAACCTACATCAATAAAATAACAACTCACCTACTGCATTTGAAAATGGTGTTTTTTTTGGGTTTTTTTTTTAACAAAGCTAAAACATGGCTCTTCAAGCGAGTACTGGGGCTGTTTGTAAAGAGACACGCGCTCAATCAAGAACGTAAGTGATTGCGTGAATGAGAGTGAGTGATGAATGCGCGCGAGCCAGTGGTAACGGCGCAGCTTTCAATAGCTCGCTCACGCCACAGCTTGCAGAAAGGGGCTGCGCGCTCACAGAGTCGAGTAAATGCGTGTTATAGATGCGACTGGCTAAATGAGAGAGAGAGAAAGAGGTAAAAAGGCGTTTAACGCAGCATGTTTATGGGGAACATAAGGAACGTAAATAAGCCCTACGCCGCTCACAGCTAGAGTGCCGCACTAATTACTGGCTGCGCCGTTACGCGCGCGTCACCCACGCTGCTGCCCCAGAGGAAAGAAAACTCACCAACCACCACCACCCGATTACAAAACTCCCCGCTTCACTGATGCGAGCAGCGATAGCGGTTGGGTGCGAGGTGCAGCAATTCGCGCGCGCGCACACGCCAGGCCCAATTCAAGCCGGGCCCAATTCACCTGCACCAGATGAACAAAAACTCGGGCATGCCTCCGTTGCGGCTGTCACGGCCTCTGTTGGCGACGCGTTTTGGAAAATGCGTTTTGAGTTGCCGAAATTGGAACGCTTCAAAATTTTGTGATAAAGACGATTGTTTTTTTTTTGTAGAGTTTGAAAAAGTGGCTGATGGACTAAATTATGTTTCATATTTTATATGGAGAGGTGGAACGGATGCGTTTTCGTCGATTGAATTCCTTTTATTAATCGCCATCGCTGTGTCTGCCAAGACAGGCTCTGGCTCATCGTGACCCTCGACAAGAGCAAGTGGGCACTGATCATAAATGAACGAACGAACTGTAATCGTACAAATCCATCGTATCGCCATGGTCACATTAATGTTTGCGCGGTGCTTATTCCCATTGGTGGTTCGTGTTCTTTATGTCAACTTTATGTTAACATGAAAACGAAAGGCACCTACAAACTTCCTTCGATGTGGTCTGCCATTTATTTAAACCTGGAGGGGTGAAATGCTCAGTTGACCCTGGTTGGGGTTTAAACGCATACACTCATGGTTGGGATTCAATACGCTAATAAAGCAATAAGTGTTTGCGGTCGGTATGTTGAAATAACATACATCACGACTCTTAGATTAAATCTCAAATGCACATTACATGTGGAATCTCAACATGCACAGTAGAGTAGATGTATTTACACATGCTAGGTCTACAAAGAGCTTACATAGCTTACAGATAAGTGCTGTTAGTGAGCACCTATTAAGGCCAACATGGCATGCATGCACACACAGACACAGGAAAGCGCACTCCATCTCACACATACAAACAATAAAATATTTTTCCAGCTCAGTAATTGGATGTCACAGTCGCTATAAATGAAAGAGAACATAAAAACACATTGTTTGGGATCTATTGTGCTGGTTAATCTCCCCCCCCCTCCACCCCCATTAGCACGTCTAATTTCTACTCCTGCACACCGATTTTCCTCTAACAAAAAACCCCCCTAAGATCGTGCGCAGCGGGCGACACGCTGTGCACACGCACGCACACATGCATGCTCACACGCAGACACACATGCACACGAGTACGCATGCACACACACACACACACGAGCACAGCACCGAGCGCTCACTCGCACGCACAGACCAGGCTGCACCTCTCAGCCCTGGTCCATCCATCTGCATCTCTCGGGAGGATTGTGAAATTCCCTGAAAAACCACCGGCGAACACTGTCGGGAAAATTAATTACCAGCAAATTGCTCTGCCACGCGACATTTTTCACGCTGAATTCTTAATTAAGTTACGGGAACGTGCATTTTTCACATAATCGGCGGGGAGACGCGCTGGCTTCGCGGGGCCAGGAGGAGGAGGAGGGGTGTTTCACTCCTTGCATTGTGAGCCCATCCGAGGCCCCGCGGGCGCAATATACAGGTGTTCGCCCGTCCCTGCTGGGATTTCACCTCTTGAAATAACTCGGCGCGTTTCGTTTGGTGGCGGGGCCCTCTCGCTAAAAAGCCCCCGTGGCCGGCGACAAGTGCGGAAAAGGCGCCCGTTGGTCTCCGCGCCGCCACCATAGACGCGCCGTCACCGGCTGGGGTTTGGTCGCGATATGGGCCCCGCGAGCGGAGGCCCCCGAACGGTGGCCTTCTCTGGGGCGCCCACGTACATTTGCGCCGCTTTGTTGTCTTCTGCGATGTTCTCTCGCAGCCCCGACTCGCGGAATAAACACTCCCCGACGCGGGGGGAAGAGAAAAAAAAATCCACGGAAAACACATCCAACGCCGGCTTTGAAAACACACAGTTTTAAAGGATATGCAGCTTTGATGAAAACTCGGGCAATATCAAAATAAAAACAATATTATTGTTGTTATTGGTCTCTCGATGAAAAGAGAAGTTTCTCTTTGTGACCACGCAGCTCTGCGGCTTCTTGGAACGCCGTCAAGGGAAATATCTTTGTTACCACTCAGCGCCCTGGCACCCGCGAACACAACCACCCTTCCTGACAGGATAACACGGACAGCGATGGCAACTCGCAACGCGATCGTGTCACGGCCTCCGTGCCGGGGTTGCGCTCAAAGAACGCCACAAATGCCGAACGCGCTAACGGTCTGATTTGCTGGGGAGCAATTCCACCCCACGGCTCGGCGTCTGACCACACACAGGATGAGAGGGGGCCCAGTTTCCAGTTCCCCGCGTCTCGCACAGCTCCGAGAAATGTTCGTTAATTCCTCGCCACTGGCCAGAAATATTAGATCCGCTTGCAAGAGTGAGCATTTGTTTTCAATTCCATTAAGATTCCCACAGTAGGTTGGTTCCTGTGCTACGAAGGCTGTGTCAGGGGATACAATAAATGTTGAAATTAAATTGGGATTATAGCCACCCAGTGGTATAAAAGACCAGTTATTACTACACATGGAAAGATAATATGAATTGCAAGACATATTATTTGCACACTCCAAAAAACACATTTATATACGGAGGAAAAAAGGCACCCAGTTTTATAAATACTGTACGTCATTTGCAGTCAAACCATTTTCATAAGACACAGCGACACTTGTTTTATTTTACATTACAAAACATGTATCGTGGTTTTTTTTCTGTTTTAAGATTATTCTATAAGCGCAAAAGATTCAGAATTATTCTAATACCCGGAAACTTTCTTTAATCCCTATTTTAAATAGTTTTGACAGATCCTCACCGCGCATACGTGCAGCGTGTGTGTCGCGAGAGATTCACAGGAAGTGCGCGCACGCATATGGTACGCAAGTACACAAACTAAAACCGCACACCGCACAGTGACCCTTAATAATTAAGGTGGATGCAAATGAAGCCCAGCATAATAGAGTTTTTAAACATTAAACACAGGTTTTTGCCTCTCGCCTTAAATGTGAGCGGGCAAACGCTTAGAGACATGCAAGTGGAAAAAAAAAAATCCAATTGCCCCATGGCGGTGTAATTAGAACAATTTATCACAATAAAACCCATTGCAGACGGGCGCGGTGGCTGTCATGGCTGCGTTAGTGGTCGCGTGCGCGGCTGACATTTCAATTACTAGTGGGCATTGCCCGGGCGGTGAGGGCGGAGGAGAGATGGCAACAGTCTCTGCACCTTGACACGCGTGCGTGTGTTTAACATATTTATGGTGGAGCTCAGTAGTTAGTGCACGCTGTGATCCGAACCTGGCCACCCGAGTTTAATTCCCGCTCGTGGCCACCGCTAGTGACTATTTTATGAAGCCGTCCTGGGCCTCTCTCTTTGGTCGACGCAGCCTCAAATGAGTACCTAGTGCCCTTTGTAATCATTTCCACTAGGGAGACAAAGACGGCCGGGCGTGGTGCTGGTCATCCTTCCCCTTGTGTGCTGTGCTGGGCTTTCCAGGTGCTTGTTAACAGCACTTGGTGAAGTCAGAACCGTGCTGTCATGGCCTACCGCTTTCTCCATACGGACACACCGCATCAGGAACAGATTTTAGATTATGTCACAGTCGCAGAGCAAGCCGGGATACAAATTGGCACCTGTCTGCACGTTGACAGAAATCTACTGTGTGTTGGCAGAAATGTAATGAAGTACAATAACCACAGCAAGGTTGTCTTTGTTTCTCGAGTGACAATGTTTTACAAACAACACCAGGTACTCATTTATGACCGGGCAAATCTATGGAAAGATCAGGACAAGATCAGATACCATTTTCCACTGATGTCAGCCATGACCGAGAATCAAACTCAGCTTGGTGACAGATCAATTTAGGTAGTGCCTAGCCAGTGTGTGAAGCACTGCAACATTGCTCCTCAAAGACACAAACATTGTAGAGGCATATGACACTACAAAAGCAGTCTCTTTTGTATCATCCAATTTGAGTGGCGGTGTACAAGTCAGGGCAAACAAGCATTTCAAATCTTCAGAGCCACACCATTGCTTTGAAAAAATTTGGGCAGAATTGTAGCCGTTGTGTGTCGACCCCCTTTATACGACTATGACAGCAGTCAGTGGCCGTTTAATACAAAAGCAATTAACGTAAATTATATTCAGAATCTGCTTTTTAAAGTTACGTGAATGACACGAGTCGAAACATTTCGAAGTGAACCGACATAGCGTGCTTTTATTAACTCATACTGCGATACGTATAGAAATATTTTTCTGCTCATATGTATATAAGCCTTTGAAATATAAACTGCATCTAAAAAGATGTTACGCTAGTAATTGTGCAATTTGGCTCAACACAGCTCTCACGATGTTTGCACAGAACCCCCTCCATAGCACCTAACAGCAGGCTAGCGCTGTAACGTTTCCACACCCCAGCCTCCTGTCTGGATCTCTCGGCGGCCCTTCACGAGGCCTAGTTATTTATTTTATTCCCTCCTCTTTCTTTTAAATGAGCCGCCGGGCAGTAATTATGCGGCGGCAGGAAGGTCAATTCAGCAATTAGCGATGAGCGTGTCCCAAAGTTGCTGGCAGCTGCAGCAATTAGGGTTAGTGGGCTGCCTCCCATCCCGCAGCCAGCGTTAAATCCTGCGTGCCACCCCTCGCCGATGCCCGATCCCCACATCGCTCACCCTCCCTCCCCGTCTCCATCCGTGTTTGTCTTTAAGGAAGTGACGGCCATCTTGGGGAGGCTGGCAGATTATTGCCGCTCTTAAGATTGCCCGTTTCACGACCTCTCGGTGTATTCGAAGTAGCCTTAATCATTTAATTTTTGTTGCTTTGGTTTTTATTAGTTTTTTGTCGTTGTTCACATGCCGTTCTTCTCCCGTGGCCCCGACCTTAATGAATCCTCGCGAGCCCGAGGCCCACTATTCTCTCTCAACCCCTGTGATATGGGAGGCCCTTTACCTAGGAGAGCCTGATGATGCTTCAGACGTGGGAGGCGAAACGTCGCGAGGGAGAGACGGAGATCGCTCAGTGACACGGATATCCCGAAAGTACGGCTCCGAAGAGCAAACAGCGTGAATCGAGCCGTGAAAACCTACATCAGTACAGCCTCAATTGAGTCTCAAGGTTCTCTTTGAGGAAGGTCCCGCATTGGGATATTACACCCAATAGAGTTATGAGTGTTTGGCATGTCGGACGCAATCAGAGAACCCGGAGACAATCAACGCACGCGAGAGGGATTATTCTCAATGGATCGTGCAGACAAAATCGATTTGCTGTACTGCTATCTCGTGGTCACCTTGCATCCACGTGGGATTTAGAGTTTCACATGCGTGCACACTGCCACACCCAGGTGTCCCCTTTCATTCATTCAGCCAGTTCAATCCAACTGCCAAGCCTCACACTCATTCAGCGTGGCTCCATTCTATCACCACAGTCAACATCTGGGATCCATAGACCACCCGCTCATCCAGATTTAGGTCAAAATAATGGTTAGTGCCCTTAGGGGGAACTTAAAACCGGTGATGGTTATGAGCATATGTGCGGAGAGCGGGAGTGTAGCCGTTAGCGTACTGCACTATGAACCCGTCAACCCGAGTTCAATTCCCACTCACAGCCAGTTCTGGACTTCCCCTAGGTCGACTCAGCCTTAAATGAGTACCTGGTGCAGTGTGTGAAGATCTGCACTTGGGGAGAGGTGTTGACAACCCACCTACTCATATTACGTTCATTTTTTAAAATGTTGTCCCTGTTATTCATTTTTTAACAAATGCAGCAGACTCACTTCATTTCAACACTTAGACATAAAAAGGAGCATGGAAAATAATTTTCTAAAAATATGCTCACGGGTGTTATTTAACCATACCTCACCCACACTCGTCAGTGTGAATTGGTGAAGGGAGGTATGGCGGAGGACCAGTTCATTCTCCACTTCTGTCAGCTGATAGAGATTGTGACTCATGTGACCCGGGGTTAATAGTGCGGTAATAATTTGGAAACCATCATGTTCTCAAATTATTATTAATGCTTTCTAATAATTCACCACGTCTCGCCAAGACTCTACTAGATGAAGGCCTTCCCGTACCGTGTCACTCAAGGTGTGTGAGCATACATCACTACCCTGGCCAGTGTGAGTTCATGCAAGGAAAGGGGCACTATATATATATGGCTGGTACTGTGGACAAGCACAGCGCACTGACCGTTGCACCACCAATCCCACCTCGCGGAAACACGTAACCTTCAACGAACTCAGTTGCACAAGAGACTAAAAAAAAATCCATGGGAGCACCGCTCTACAAACGATCAGGATTGGCGAATAAGTGTAGCCGCGGTGTAGAATTACATGCGTAGTTTTTCTCATCGATTCACCTGCGCGCTGAAATGCACACGTGTGTGTGCGCGGCACACGTATCGGGATTGTTGGGTATTTTTTAAAGCAGAGAATTTGCATGATTTATGTGACATCCATCTGAATTTGCGTCCTCCCCCGACTCTGAACAACTGCCGGAGTTACTGATGTTCATGAGATTAAAAATACAACGCTTAATTGGTGCTGGGGACATGCCTTGGCAGTGGCTGGCGGAGCTGCCCGGGAGAGATCAAATTAAATATTTCCTACAGTTTAATTAGGCAGGGATGTTATGCCTTCTTAACGTGCCACATTCAGTTATATACCCTTCCCATTTCTTTCGCCGCATATATAAAAGAAACCCGCAGACTAATAGGTAATTTAAAGGATATAAGAATAGATAGTCGTACATCGATTCGTGCAGAAGATTTATAAAGGCCACCCTGCAGGCCAAACCGAGTTGTGTTAGTCTTGCAGGTTTGCTTGACCAGCATTCACTATGTTGGTCAGGGAAGAATTCTGAAGGGGAGCCCGGGTACGGTTAGATATCGCTCACCACTGATGTTATGCAGGGCCAGGAATTGAACTCGGGTCACTGGGTTTAGGTTGGGTTTCCAGATTCATAGTGGAATCCCCCAGGAAGAGCTTTCGTCAGTCATGATCCTCAGACCCTAAGGATCGTGGCTGACGAAAAGCATCTGTGATGGACATCAAGTCCCAGTAATGAGGACATCAACCACAGGGTGACCCTCGGGTGAAAGGCGCTATATAAAATGTTATTATTATTATTAATGAGGACAACACTCGTAAGCAGGGCCGACACTGACCGGCGGGGGTCAAGGTAGAAGGGTTCACGTCGCGATCCCTGTCAGGTAGTACTTGGTATTGCCTGCGAATTCTACCAAACACTTCGAGGCCGAGCTGAAAGACAACGATGTCCAGAAGCTGACCATCGTGCTTCTAAGAATCGCAAAGAAGAAGAAGACTGTCCGGCGACCTGCTCGCTGTCTAACCGCCGCGAAAAGAGAGCGTTTGTTTCTGCTTATCCCAGTGGCCTTGTTTTGGTCAAACTACCCGAGACAGAGAAACCTGTGCCCTATGCTCAGCCATCTACGCGCGATTGATAGCGCGGCTATCATCGGCTAAACCGCCACGAGTATTGTACTTGACATACCCATGACCACCCGACTTGAAGTTGAGATCGGCAATGAGCGAATGACAGCCTTTCCTCCCCCGCAGCCTCTGCTGAATGCATCAATACAGTTCAGGTTTTTGACAATTCCACACGCGTCACCTCGTGGCATTCATTAGCCTGCGGGGACGGAGATGGTGACACTTAAAACTGAAACAATTTAAAACAATTGCAGTTGCACAATTCCGCAAGCCTCACACACAAACGTGACATTCGTAATGAAAACAAAAATATATTTATATATATTATCCACCGTCTAGAAGCTGTTAAATGTGAATCCCAGTGGGATAAGACCTGTTTAAGGGACATTTCCAAACATTGTTTCTATGTGATTACTGTTATCACCTAAAATGCAGTGTTTAAAAAAAATAAAGACTAATATTCAAACTAATCAATTGCTGTATGACTATTAAGGACATGGACAGAATATTAATTGCAATCATGTGTAATTACATGAGAATGATAAACCAACGAAAATTGTTCTAGCATAACGAATTTGTCAGTTTGCAGTTTACAGGTATTTGATTGGGTGAGAGACATTCCATTGGTCTCCCGATGCATGCCCATGATTCGCTGACCACCTTAGAATACAGGCCAATGGCATTTCTTTTGATAAGAAGCATACCATAAATAACATGGAACTGTGTGGTTGAGTTTCTGTTATTAACTATGGTGCAATTACAACAATCAATTTAAATAAAATCAATGCGCAATGCAAGAAAATTATTAATGTTCCATACAAGGGCCTGCAAATTTCGTAATAATCACCAATCGAAAGCGATTTCTCACGGCGCAAAACGAATTAAAGTTTCGCAAATGCGTTTTAAACTAAAACGCACTGCTTGCAAAACATAAATAAACATTAGAAAAAAAAACAATTTAAAGAGCAAACAATAAACTAAAAAAATCTAGAGCGTAATTTAAGAGAAACGATCCGATTCAATGATTTGCGGCTGCATTACTTTGCTGTCTCATCTCGTTAGATCTCGGGACTTTGGAACCGTGCGTCTGCTTAACACGAGGATGGGCGACCGACAGGGAAGAGCAACGTTGCTGCGGGCGGTGGCATCGGGAGCACTCAAGTCGAGCTCCTGTCCCTTTCTGTTTATTAGTTTAACCGCTGCCCTTATCGTCAAGCGCGTAGCAGTGTAACGAGGGCTGCGCGGGACGTCCGACAGAATTGAAGGGACATACTGTCCGTGACAACGCCAATGGGCACTAAACAAATAGAATAAACGCATATGTCAATTATTTGCACTTAAAAGCACAGCATCGGCACTCACTGTACAACAACAACAAGATGTCATCGGAAGCACTTTGGCAGATGCACATTTGGTCTAATTACTTTGCATAATCTCTCGCGCTCTCTCCCGGCTCGACAATGCCCCGATGAACAAACGCTGTGGTTAAACAATAAAATGTTAATGCTCCTAAAACACCCCAAATATAAACGCACGCAAAATTGCGTGCTGATGGAGTAATCGTCTATTTATAAATTGAGCTTTTTATAATTTAGCGATTTGGTGAAAACAAGTTTAGCTCACGCTGGGCTTCATCTCCGAGCGCGCGTGAAGTCTGCGCTGGGCACAGGGGGCTCGAGTCAAGTTTGTTTAACAAGGTGAGACCTCAAGAGACCAGGTCGCTCTCATTTGCAAGAGCTGACCTAGTTCACCAGAATTACAAAAGCAAAATTACCAGTTTTTTTCAGCCCTATGGTTTTTCAGACTTAAAACTAGTTTATGTGTTGTTGTTGGAATTCAATGCAGAAATGATGGATAAACATTGTTCAATACATCAGCGGTTGCGTGATGATGATGATGATAGCATACGTATTGTAATTAAGCCATCTGTCATAAGGTGCCCCAGATAGCAATTATAGCAAACCAATGACACCGCGAAACTGATGCACGATTCTCCTGCTCCGGACCGGACAGGGCCGAGCTACCTCCTCCATCGCTGCGTGGGTGCGAGACACGAACCCTGAGTGTGACTGCGGCGAGTATCACACCATTGGCCATATCACCGACATGTGGCCCGACAGAAAACTTGAGGGAGGAAGCGAGGAGATCAGAAAGCTCAACTCCACTACGACGTGGCTTTACTCACAGGAGCGGGGCTCACAGCGCTTGGACGCACCATACGACAAATGAAGTGACTCTCCAGCAGGATGCAAGTGGACCGACATCCGTACATCATGTCTACAAGTCAAGCAGCCTTAATGATTCAATTTGTGGTGCTTTGGTTTTTATTTATTGTTTTTTTTCTGTCGTTGATGACATGCCCTTCTCTCCGCGGTCCTTGTGCAGCGCTATGTGACCCTCGGGTGAAAGGCGCTCTATAAAATGCTATTATTATTATTACCCTGATTTCCATATGGAGCATGGTTTAAGACCGTGTAAGTTTGAAGATGTGTCATTGTAAATAGGTTTGCAACACTTGTATTGGAATATCTAGATGTATTAAACAGCAATTATTTGTGGGTTTTAATTTTAGGCTAGGGCGGCACGGTGGCGTAGTGGGTAGCGCTTCCGCCTCACAGCAAGAAGGTCCCGGGTTCGAATCTCGGCTCGGGGTGCCTTTCTGTGTGGAGTTTGCATGTTCTCCCCGTGTCTGCGTGGGTTTTCGCCGGGCACTCCGGTTTCCTCCCACCGTCCAAAGACATGCTGCCAGGTTAATTGGCGTACTGACTAAATTTCCCCAGGCGCCCTGCGATGGACTGGCGTCCCATCCTCAGTGTTCCCCTGCCTTGCGCCCTGTGTCTGCCGGGATAGGCTCCGGCTCACCGCGACCCTGTATAGGATTAAGCGGTTTCTGAAAATGAATGAATGAATGAATTTTAGGCTATTCGTGTTACTAATAATCTACTCTTCAAGCCTTATTTTTATATACGTAAAAAAATATACTTTTTACAAATAATTCCGCAAGAATCTAAAATATGAGCACAAGTGATAAGCATGCAGCAATCATTTGGTCACGTACGCAACGAGTCGTTTTCTGAAATTTCAACTAAAGCGAGACCACAGAGCAAATCCCCAGGCTCAACCGAGATGCAGCCGCTTCCTTCAACCGAACCAGTCACTAAATATGTGAATCTCTCTGGGTTTAGATTCAAAATTAATGCATGCAGTGGTGGATTTTTGCATTAAGGGGATAAATTACACAAAACCAGTGCACAATCAACCCTAGGTTTAATTGCAGAGCCAATTTAGCATAGCACTGCCATAGGCATATGTACCATTTCACTTTATGGTGTTTTGTAGGCACTGCATTAATTAACTTGACACAAAAAAAACCCATGCCGATTATGCGCCAATTTGCTTTCCCTGTGATTAATAGTACTCTATGAAATTATTTAATGTCTTGCTGACATCAACATTTATCTTGGCAAAAAAATTATGCCTTCAATGGAAAATCAAATAGAATTTACCAGGCCGCTGTGTGAGACTCAGAAACACCTGGTAAAGGAATAAAAACACAACATTCTTCTCTTGTCTTTGAGCACAAACTGGGATGATGCTGAGCAAGGAAAACTCACGGCAATCAATGTGTTTCCCTTCAGGCATTCCAGATACAAAGGCTTTGTAGTCCGTTTGCAGTATACCATACGTTTATTTGCTTTGGGCATATTTTCACTATTGACAGGGTGAAGGCCCATTGTGACCCTCGGGTGAAAGGCGCTATATAAATGCTATTATTATTATTGTCATTCGGGGTTTTAGTCTACGCAGAAAAGCCGGACTTGCCAAAATGTGGCACGGATAAAAATTATTATTCCATTTAAATAAATGTTGATAATGTTATATTTACTTTAAAGATTTTGTCTATCACTCCAGTACCATCGGGCCTATGTGCACCCAGCAGTAAACATGGGTGTACCAAAGTCAGTCAATTAGCAGGCTCAATTTGGTGGGCCAACATGGAAGAGTAGGCCAAAATCCCTTGAAAAGGCCGAGTGGAGGCCCTACCACTGGCAGTAGCGTGAGAAAAAAAATCTGAGCGGAATACTTGTACATTTTATTGATAATTATGCCATAGGGTCCTTTAACACGCATTCCGGTGATGGTGGAAACCATTTCCCCACATTAATTTGCTCGCAGGTGTTAGCTCAGAATGCGTCGACACTCGCATTCAGCCACCAAAACATTGACGTGCTTACATTATACACACTGCATAATGACAAACATTTTCTTATAGGTATGTTACCCAAGTTTTTGCCAGCTATTAAAGCTCTATGGTTGTGATAAACAACGCTTTAATACGGTACAGCAGGGTTACTCTGACTTTCTCCCAAATTGCCAATTATGAATGTTTTACCGTCACGGCAATCAACTGTAAACAGTGGCTCCGGTGCAGCTGGAATGTGGACTTTTTTTTTGTTTTAATGGGTTTCGCAAGGATGTCCTGAGATTGCTTTTCACGTCATATAAGCTAACTGGCACAATATCGTCATTATCAGCGTCAGGGGTGCTCTATCCACTGCTGGATTGTCTCCCTACGCACGGTTCCGTCCGACCATGATCAATCTCGTTCCTGAACTTGACCTCTTCACTCATCTCTCTCTGGTGAGTTGCCGGATTTGTCTTCCAATCGGTCTGTGTCCGATCTCACTAAGTTTATATTTTGGCCCTGATGCAACTTCAATAATTGCCTGCAGTATAAATGAATAATGGACTGATGTCTCTACCTGGGTGTATCGCTTCCTTTTGCCCTGTGTCTGCTGGGATAGGCTCCACCCCCCCATGACCCTATACAAGATTAAGGGGTATTGATGATGATGATCAATACACATATTCTGGTGTGTTTCAAGGTGTACTGTATCCATTCAACAATGATTCTTTGCTTTGTTTACCAAACCTGCTGTGCATGACTTTTGTTTACTCATGTTAATCTTGAACGAAACTTTGAAGCTCGGTGTTAAGTTCTTCAGTAATGTCCCGAAGTTCATTTCCATTGGTTGTTATATAATGGCTATTTTGGTAGAAAATCTATGATAGTTAATCCTTTCTCCATTTCAGTTAGTGTTTCCATTTTTCCAATATAACTTTCTGAAAATCAGTGATAAGCTGACTGTGAATTAGACTTGGTAAGACCAACGCTCCTCATCCGACTTATTTTCTGATTTGTGTTTTGTTTATTTCTCAATACAAGGTCAGGGTAGCTGTTCCATATATATATACAAAGATAGTACAACTGAGCATCAGTTTTTGGAGAGGATTGGTAAGTTTAGCATAAGAGTAAGAATGAACATCGCTGTCTTTGCAGGGAGCAGGACATTTAAAATAATAAACACCTTTCTCAAAATGGAGTCAATAATATCGACATGGCGTGGCCCAATGAGAAATAACGCATTCAAATTACGTAATTCTCACAAACCTCAAATAGTCACTGAAGTGTCTGCGCTCACTAAATGCAGCACAGGAATTGATCACAAGCCGATGCAATGTTCGTTTCTCTGCATCACTGACAAGAAGGAACAAAGCTAATTACAGGCAGGGGCGCGACAGTTACAACATCCAAGTATGGTTCACAAGGAAGAATAATCGAGACTTATTTCCTAGTGAAGCAAATTTACAAAATGGATGTCAATTATTAAGGCGGCACGGTGGCGCGGTGAGTAGCACTGCCGCCTCACAGCAAGAAGTCCCCCGGTTCGAATCACGGCTCTGGTGCCTTTCTGTGTGGCGTTTGCATGTTCTTCCCGTGTCCACGTGGGTTTTTGTCGGGCACTCCGGTTTTCTTCCACAGTCTAAACACAAGCTGTGGCATAGGTTAATTGGCCTGATGACTAAATTGTCCCCGGTATAGCCTTGCACCTTGTGTCTGCCGGGATAGGCCCTGGCTCACCGCAGCCCTGTACAGGTTTAAGCGGTTTCTGACAATGAATGAATGAATGACTGTCAATTACTTAAATATATAACTTCCAAAGCCATGGACAGTGAACTGGAAGTGAGTAACAAAGTAAAACAAAGAGAAAACATGCTATGGGTAACAGTACAAAGCATGTCACACAATGGAGCTATAATATATCGGATAAATATGGCAAAAACATAGCAATCAACTTTGCGAAACCATTCCGAAAGAATGGCTGTGGGTAGCAGACAAATTAACACAAATGTGAGTGTAGATGCCATAATAAGCTACAGAAAAAATAGAAAGCTCCCAGACCAGATGGAATAACTGTGGCCATCACGTCAAAGAGCCACGGCCAGATGTTGTCAAAATAAGCAAACCTGTTTACGGAATGTTTACACAAGTTAAATACCGCACTCGAGGACTGATGCCTAAATTCATTCTACTAATGACAAAAAAAAGAAATTCTATTTCAAACATTACAAGCCCATGAGCCTCTCTATCACATGTATACAGATTTTAGACTGTTCAGATAAATTCCCCACTAGAGTACAGTACCTATATATTCTAATACAACAAAAGAAAAAGTGTGGTCTGCACCATGCTTGGATAATTTGTCTACTAAGTGAGGATGTTAGCACACAGCACCAGGTACCCCCTTATGACTGGGTTGACCTAGGGGTGGCCCAGCATAGTTCTCTTAACTAAAGTTAGCCACGGCCAGGAATTGAACCCAGGTCCCTGGGTTCATCGTGCAACGCACGAACAGCTGCGCCACCACTATCTAGATATGCACACACACGTACATTAAAATAATTACATTTAATGCAGTACTTTTTAATGCTTTCTAGCATTTTCGGCATACCATGCAATTTGAATCACTTACTTTGTAAAACTTTTCATTTTAAATGAGCCGCATCTCATCGCAGGCTTATCCAGCACGAGGCGTAAATGCAGCGATTTCGCACGATGAAGGTTAAACGTGCCGCTTGAAATTTGGCCGCGTACATTTGCCACTTCGGCCTCAATTTTCGTTTCTATTTTTTTTTCTCCCCGGCTTGGGTGCAAGAGTTCACGTGCGGCTCTGGCTAATTGCCCCTCCTCATTAATCTTTTCCGGGCGACGCGAAAGCCACGCGTGCCGTAGCGCGGCCGCTGCCCTGTGGCACCCACAGCCCCACTGCTCCGGGGGTTCCGTCGTCCCGCTTGCTGGCGAGGAGGGAATTAGGCGGGTCAGCCCGGCCTGAAATAGCCACGCAAATGCTGCGGGGCTTCAAGTAGCCGCTGACAAGAAACACGCTCTCCCTTGTTTAATATTCATGGCGGAGCAGCCGCCCGGCCAGTCTCTCTACCGCCCCGCCGCGCGGTAGAGAGAGCCCCGCTACACGACGGCGAGCGTGAAGCGTTGCAAACAATGCATACGACACTCTTGGTTGTAACGGGCGCCTTTCAATCCGGCGGTCTAGAGAGAGGCGCTGCTGGGGGGGATTGCTGCGCGACGTTCGTCGGAACAAGCGCGTCGCAGCCGCGGGTGTTGCGGGTGTTACGACACCCGCACTTTCACAGAAACATGGTTCCATCCCCCCCACTTTTTCCTAAGGTAGTCTCGTATCATATGTTGCGACACCCGCACTTTCACAGAAACATGATTCCATCCCCCCGCCCCCTCCCACTTTTCCCTGCAACACCCGCGGCTGCGACGCGCCTGGCGTCACGCGTAGAAGACGCGCGTCTGAAATGGCCGGTGAAGTGCCTACAAGAGGCGGCACTCAAAGCGGCTTGCCGATCTCTTTCATTGCGGACTTTACAGTAATAGCAATGACACTTATTTGCTGAAGAAAGTCTGAAATGGGGGCGGCACGGTGGCGAAGTGGGTAGCGCTGCCGCCTCACAGCAAGAAGGATCCCGGGTTCGAACCTCGACTCGGGGGCCTTTCAGTGTGGCGTTTGCATGTTTTCCCCGTGTCCGCGTGGGTTTTCGCCGGGCACTCCGGTTTACTCCCAACTTCCAAAGACATGCTGCCAGGTTAATTGGCCTATTGAGTAAATTGCCCCAGGTGCCCTGCGATGGACTGGCGTCCCATCTTCGGTATACCCCTGCCTTGCGCCCTGTGTCTGCCGGGATAGGCTCCGGCTCACCGCGACCATGTACAGGATTAAGCGGTTTCTGAAAATGGATGGATGGATGAAAATGGATGGAAAGCCTGACACGAGTCGCGTGCTCGCGGCGAGAGGTAGCTCGTTCTTCTGCACCGCTCCCGTTATCCGGAAGTCACTCCCCACCTGTTCCCATCTATCCGTGTTGTGAACTCCCTGCTCAGGTCTAGGATTCAAGACGTTCTTTCCCCTCCTCGGCCTGTGACTGACCCGCTCGATAATATAACCTAATCCGATAGTAATGTTCCGTGTCGTGGGTTCCGGTCGCATCTAGATGCAATGTTTAACCGTATATTTATTTATTAGGTCAATTATGTGCAATACTGTGTGTAAATATTTTTCTGTTGTTGTTTGGTTCATTTTTTTTCAAATATTTTTATTTACGTTTGTCAATTCGCTTGTTTGTTGTGTCGCAGGAATCCCTAAAGAGCTTGCAAGCTCACTGGGTATTTATTTTGCTAAAATAATAAACATCTATCTACCTATCTAAACACGGCATTATAAGACTCCTGCAAGAAGAATCCTGTATTGGCATGTTTGGCCAGTTCCGTTAATGGTGTGTAGGTCATGTGGTTGAAAACTATCATTATAATTTTTTTGTTCCTTTGGTTTTTTTATTTCATTTTCATTGTTGACATGCCGTTCTCTTCGCGGCCCTTGTGCAGTGCTTTGTGACCCTCGGGTGAAGGGCGCTATATAGAACGCTATTATTATCATAGTCTCTGCAGAATACCCACAAGTACGAAGGTCGGCGAGATACGAACGCGTTACTGGGCCTCGACACATCGCTCACTTTGTTATGAATGTTATTTTACTGGGTGAAAGATGTTATCAGTTTCCAATGTGCTCCGGGGGTTTTGCAGCGAGCGTTTTGTGCCGTGACATGTGGCACAATCCACATTGTTCCGTGCGACGTCCAATGGGTCAGCGAGATGTCCGATCGTCGCTGTGATGACCGCACACGCTGCGACTTGAAGGAACATCGGGCCGCAGTACGGCACACCCGTGAAAACCCACACAGTTGTAACGCTCCCTTTATAGTACGCACGGCCGTCTATGGGAAGTGGGTACTTGCTTTTTTTTCCACCCCACATACAAAAATGCTTAATAAATAAACATCTCGCCAGGATGACATGTCCCTTCTAAACTCAAATAGACTCAAGTAACAGAATCTGGATTTCTGGGTATATACTAACATCCATGTTGTTATTGTAATTATATATAACGGATGGAGCAAGTGTTTTTTTTTGTACGCATGTCCACAATGAGGGTACTGGATTCAAATGCTCAATAAACTAAAATTGTATCGGCACAACACCGAGGCTTTTATGTCTTATTTCAGCGTTACTTCTCACGTATTGATTACTCTTCTGAAACTTCAGAGAGCCAGAAATATTCCCAAAAGGACATCAGGAAGAAATCGAGGTCAACACATTGATGTCAACAGAAAACATCATCAACAAGAGACGTCAGAAGAACATGTTACGCGCTTGGAACAAGATCGCCTGGGGCAGGTACACCGCTATTTAACATGCACGTTGAAGAGCCGATCAAAAGGGGGAACGCACGTGACAGTACTTCCAGCAGGAGATGGAGCGCTGAGATCGACTAGCGTGCAGCAGCGGTGGATTGTTGTTTTGCGCGACCACGAGAGATGACAACAGCTTGGAGAAGCATTCATCCCACGGTGGCTAAATCAAGGATGATGATGACCACGATGAAAGTAATTAATGTTAGCATAAATCGGTAAACCGTTGCATCAGCATTGTCAAGGATATCGCGCGTGTACAACGCGAAGCACACTAATTTCTGCGGGCACATTATAAGGCGAGTCATAGTGGGATTTGTCAATGATTATTCCTATTGAACTTCAATGGTGCTAATTATTCAAAGCGGTATAATCCAGTTCAGTTTAATTACGCCTTCAGAAGTGCATTAATTTGCTTATGAATGTCTTGCTAACAGCGGCCTTGAATTGAAGCACAGTTATTCGCATTCACAGTGGCGTAGATCCCAACAGAAACCGGCTACAGACTACTACACTTGACTCGGTATGGATAAACAAAACCTGGAAATCAGCACCCCTTATATCAGCACAGCGGTGACGTGAGCACACCTGCACCTACACTACACAGGTGGTAGGAAGGCAAACGGAAACTTCTCTTACAAGCACAGTGCTTTGGTTACAGCCAGACGACGTGATGCGCACATCCAGCTCCTACTGAATTGGCGACACGGGGCTTAGAGATGTGCTGCGGTGCGAGCAACGTAATTCACGTCCTTGCCGGTACGGATCGTGACAAAAACAAATTTCGGTCCAGAATTTCCCAGGCACAAATCGAGGCCCACGCTCATTGCGAGATGTCTGCGCTTCTCGCGAAAAATCCATCAGTGAAATCATCGCTCTGAGCCCAAAACCTCACAACAGTTTGCTTTTGCAAAGGCTTGACTAAGCATGTCGTTTAACATTCGTATTTGTATAGTGTGACTATATTAAAAAAACGACGCTGTAGTTTGAATTTATTCAAGTATTTCGCTTCCAGTAATTAATTCCGGTGTCGCAGAAGGCGTAAAACTTGGGAGTTTATTACCGGAATAATTCGCGTGCGGTTGAACTTTTGAAGGCAAGAAATTACAGCCGCCGTGGACGGCATCACTGAAGAAACACTCGCTGCCGCAGTTATGGAACATTTCAGTCGATGTCTGCGAACGGCATTGCGTGCACAAGGATCACGTATTGAAAATGTTTTCACACGGATAAAATCTCCCGTGCTTCATCGGTATTAAAACCAGCGCTGTGAGTGAATGATTTCATCACACGGGCAATTCAAACGAGAGCACCTTTCTTTGATAATAATAATAATTGCATTTTATAGAGCGCCTTTCACCCGAGGGTCACAAAGCGCTGCACAAGGGCATCGGAGAGAACAGCATGTCAACAATGACAGGAAAAAAAAACCAGCTAATAAAACCCAAAGTAACGAAAATTTAATGATTATAGTTGCTTCGAATACACTGAAAGGTCATGAAACTGGCAATCTTAAGAGCGGCAAAAATCTGCCAGCGTCCCCTAAGTTGACCGTCACTTCCTTAAAGATCAAACACGGAGGGAGAGCGGGAGGGAGGGTGAGCAACATGGGGAGACAGGGACGCAGAGACAGGAAGACAAGAGAGACAGACATGAGGGGGAAACAACGCCAAGAACATATACATAGACACACGTAACATTGGAGTCTATGGGATGATTTTACACTGAAGTCGATGAGAGAGGATTTAACGTCGCATTCTATGGGAGTGGCCAGCGGTGTGTCGCGCTGCCGCCCCGCAGGCGAGAGAGGGATGAGGGGCGTGTGGGGGGACATTTATTCGTATTATTATTCGCACCATGAACCCACGTCAACCTCGCTCCGCTATCGAACTCATGGAACGCCGTCGGGTGGGGGAGTGGAGGGGTGGCGTTACTCCGATTCCCAAATGCATCGATCGCCATTCTCAAGACCCCATTGCCCGCATAGCGAGACCCCGGGACCCTGGACCTCGCGCGCGAGATACCGAGACCCCAAGACCCCGAGACCCGGGGTCCTGCTCGCGGTCTCCCAAGACTCAGACCCGGGGTCCTGCTCGTGGGATCCCAAGACTCTGTGACCCCGGGTCCGGTGCCCAGCATCCTGAGACCCCGAGAACCCGACCCGCTCACGGGATCCCGAGACTCTGTGGATGTGTGACTGGGCAGAGGATGCGGGCCTGACACTAATGACCCTGAGTATTGCACTTTCGACCCACGGTGGCTTCGGACGGACACTCGAGATTCCGCCTCGGCGTCGTTCAATAAATCGTCATATTATGGTTTTCTCCCCTGTGCCTTTCCGGTAATAGAACCGGAACGAATGACAGCCAAAAGAGTTGTACATCCATGCTTGATTAATGTACGGCGCAGGGAAAATGAGTCATCAGCTGCAGGAATGTGAGCGCGCTCTCTCGCTCTCAGGCTCTCCGATTCAATCTCTCGCTCGCTCTTTTGCTCTCTCTATCACTCACCACCCGTTTCTGTCTCGCTTGCTCCATTTCTCAGCACACCTGTGCTCAAGGTTGGGCATCGTTTCCTTGGGACATTTACGAATCACGCAGAAAACAAAGCTAATAAATATGCACACTGGAACATTAAGGGAACACGCTCTCAAGTTTAAAAGTAGCGCTCTTGAAAGTCTCTGTGTTCCATGGTATGAGCCGAGAGTGTTCGTGCTGTCAGGTGTCCGGGCTGTGAACTTTATGACGGACTGCAATGGGGAAGATAGGGGTCACGCAGTGGTGGAGGAAAGGGTGTGTGGGGGGGTGGACCTGAGAGCTGTAGATCCCTAATGTATTTTTCATGGGAGGAACTTCAACTGCCTGAGGCCACCTGGCCAGTGACAGACTGCGCTCTAAATCAAAACGGTAGGATAAATTATGCGTTAAAGTATACGCAACTATACACCGTAATGGGCTGCACAGCAATATCACGGTACTTGCTTAATGTGCAGGCAAATTGGAATGCATAAAATGCAACGCCTGTCCTTGCCATCTCCGAAGGCCATCAATGCGGCACCGATATTCAACGGACCGAGCATCCGGCCAGTGCTCCGTTACGGTTTTTTTTTTATTTAACCCGAGAGTGTAAATCTGGCTCAGCGTCTCGACACGCGGTTGCTGCAAAAACATTAGCGGCGGCCACAGTTGGCTGCCGGTCTATCACGCGAGGTTTTCACAGGGGACACGCGCTCTGCGCCGTCGCCGGCCAGCCGAATGCCGGGCCAAGCTACGGGGCCGGGACCAAGGCCACCGTGGGTGGGATCTGCAGGAAAGAGAACCAACCGCCTGTGAGCCGCGATTAAAATCCCGCGCCGCCTAAGCCGTTTACCGTTTTCACAACTTGTAAAAGACGCGCGCAGCCACGGCGGTTATTGAAGACGGATTGGGATCAAAGCGAGGAAATAATATTGATAATGATGATAATAATAATAATACACGGGCAGCACGGTGGCGTAGTGGGTAGCGTTGCCGCCTCACAGCAAGAAGGTCTCGGGCTCGAATCTCGGCTCGGGGGCCTTTCTGTCTGGCGTTTGCATGTTCTCCCCGTGTCCGTGTGGGTTTTCGCCAGGCACTCCGGTTTCCTCCCACCGTCCAAAGACATGCTGCCAGGTGAATCGGCGTACTGACTAAATTTCCCCAGGCCCCCTGCGATGGACTGGCGTCCCATCCTCGGTGTTCCCCTGCCTTGCGCCCTGTGTCTGCCGGGATAGGCTCCGGCTCACCGCGACCCTGTACAGTATTGAACGGTTTCTGAAAATGGAGGGATAATAACACTGATTTGGGGCTCGCACAAACCGCGCGCCTGGTCGAGGAGGAGACGCGGGTACGGAGGCGTGGAGCCAAGGACCGTGTGGGCTCAGCCCGAGAGACGAGTTGCTGTTTGATTGAGGAGGCCTTTAAAGGTGCAGGGGAGGCTGCTCCAGGCTGTGGGGTTACTCGGTTAGTCGGTTACTCGGCTAGTCAGACGGTTAGTAATGCTTTGAAGGTGGAGGTTGTTATAGCCAGTCGGAGACGTTGAGGAAGGCTTCTCCGGGCCATGGGGGCCATGATACAGAAGATGCATCGAGAGACTGGAGGAGAGACAACTATGACCAACATAGCTCGTCGGTCATAGTTGGCCTTCAGTAGACCTTCATCTAGCAGCGGATTGCAAAAGGGACTACAAATTATCATTATTATTCTCGTCAAAATAATTTGTATTCACGTGTTTTTCGAAGCAATTTGCGAGGATATGCTCCAAGGCTCAATTTAGTGATGCTGACATCAGCCATCGAGAATGTAGTGCAAAATACAACCGTGATTTTAGCTCCTGTATGTCAAGCGTTCATTTCTAGACACCTTTGCAGCCACTATTCCAGCAGCACGTTAAATCAATTTCGCTCGGCAATTAACACCCTGTTGAAATGGAACGCGGGGGGAGAAAGTTAGAAAAGTTTCGGCACCGCGAATGAAAATAAACAAGATCTATAACTAAGTAAATCACGCACAACCAACACTAAAACTACGGTCCTCGAAAGCAGCATCAATCCCGACGAGGCACTGCAAAAATCCAAAACTGCTTAATCCTGTACAGGCGGTGAGACGGAGCCTATGCCGGCAAACACAGGGCGCAAGGCATGATGGGACGCCAGTCCATCACAGGGAACCGGGAGGCAATTTAGTCCGCAGGCCAATTAACCCATGCAGCAGCATGTCTTTGAACTGTGGGAGGAAACCGTGAGTGCCCGGCGAAAACCCACGCGGACACGGGGAGAGAACATGCAAACTCCACAGAGAAAGGTACCCGAGCCGGGATTCGAACCAGGGTGCTTCTTGCTGTGAGGCGGCAGAGCTGCTCACCCGTTTCCAGATTGATTCGTGGAGCGGCGTGACAGGGTACGGGAAGGGCTCGGCTGCCAAACCCGGGTGCTCACGGCTTCATAAACACTCCTCGCCGACACCTACAATTTCAGGCCGTAAAACTTTCACGTTTAAAATACTCTTTGCCGCATCAAGATAAGTCATTTTCAACCTGTTTCCACGTGCCTCGGCAGCACCTGGTGCAGGCAATAACCGCAGCTTGAGTTACGAGCCCTCGCAAGTTGACTAATTGAATTACGCCGTAAATGCTCTCGTAAACGTGTCCTCTCTACTCCGTTACGCTCTGGCGTCGTGGAGCACAGGAACGAAGGGGTTTATATGATCTTCTTTGCGATCCTTCGAAGCCCGATGGTCAGCTTCTGGACATCGTTGTCTCTCGGCTCGGCTTCGAAGTGTTTGGTAGAATTCGCAGGCAACACCAAGTGTTACCTGACAGGGATCGCGACGTGAACGCTTCTACCTTGACCCCCCTTTATATGATGATTCGTTCATTTATCGTAGTGTGTATTGCTTTGCACTAAATACAGTGTGAAATATTTAACCAGGTTTAATAAGAGTGCAGGCCACCTGCCTCGGTCTAGCGGTCAGCACACTCCACTTGTCCACACAGCAGTGTACAATGGGTCACGCCACGGTTAGATGATTGACAGCTGGCGTGTGGTGGGGTAAAGTGTGGGTTACTCCCACCTCTTTCAACACGCCTGCCCGCCCAGCATGGAGGCGTAGGCCAAGTTCCCTCGAGAGCTCGGTCTCATAGAGGCCCTCCTGCCAGCAGTGAAGTGAGCAAGCAATCACAGCGCTGCACCTTTACGTCTATAAGAGCGCAACGGTCCTTAAAATACGATTATATTATTCGTGTTTGTACCACAGAAGAAAATGCAAGGAATGAAAACACATCGTCTTATAATTAATAATAATAATAGCATTTATAAAGCGCCTTTCACCCGAGGGCCACAAAGCGCCGCACAAGGCGGCGGAGAGAACGACAAACCAACAGCGACAGAGAACGGTAATCAGACAGCGTTGAGCCGCAAAGTGGTCCTAGCACGACGGCTTGAAGGCTTTACGGAACAAGTAAGTTTTTTATATATACAAACGTAGGCTGCGTCTCAGTCTGATATGAGTTTGCCGCTTCGCTAATGAGCAAACGGACTTTAAAGTTATATTAAGCATTTCTTTAGGACACTCCAGTGACATCACTGCAACATCACTTCTACTCGTTCTAATTTAACGTCAGTTGAGTGACACCTCTAGAGGATAGCATGGCAGCGTAGCTCGGGACACGGCCTGTGGACATACGTGCAAAATCAGTTTGTAATTTGGGTTTTAATCTCCCCTTAGGAGAATGTCGAACGAGGTAAACAGAGGGTTTGTTTTCATGGCCATTAAAAACCAGGACTCGTCTGAACCAGGTATGACCCTGATCGGCACCAGAGCCTATGTCCAGGTCTCCACAAAGGTGTATGGGTTTTTTTTGCAATCTTTAAACTTTGTGAAATGTGTCGATTTGGTGTTTAAGGATCTTAACTATTGTATTATTGGTAATAGATGTTAAAACCTTTCCAATTTTTACATCACCTGTGTACTGGAAAAAAATATACCTATAGATATTACAGTTCGACCCAGCGACTAATGCATTAATATCTGCGTTGCCCTGAACTGTTTTGACATTTGGCAACAATTTGCTAACACTGGTGAGACTAGGACCATTGATTGCTTAGCGACTACGACGACTATTTTGTACGTGATGCATTCACGTGACCACCTCCAGCCACTAGAGGCCACTACACAATGCTAAACACAATAACGGATTCTTGAAATCGAATTGCAACACCGAATAAAAACAATTCTAAGAATCGCAGCGGTAAGGGCACGGCTGTGAAAGAGGGTAATCCTCTCACCCCCAACGCGTATGTCGCAACAATGCGTTCATCGTACAATACTCACACGTCCGCTTGTTCAGAAGTCAACAGCTACCGAATGAAGCCACGTGCAATGGAGGTATGAAATGCCTCCTCTGTCATTACAGAGGTTTAAGAGATTCATCGGTCGGGGTGCTCTGTCTCCGGAGCCATCCCTGTAGCTACCTTTCAGCTTGCTTGCAGTCGTAACAGCCACCGCCTTGGATGAGCCGTTAAACAGAAAGCAAGTTTGGCCTGAGGACACCGCAGATCCCGCGGAGTTCTTTGCCAAGAGCAGGGTTGCGAACCCTTAGAGCTCCTCTTGAAAAATACAAAGGTCACGATACACCCACCACGTACAATTTCGCGGTCGTATTCCGTACGGATAATTCTGGCTGTGCGGGGCATAGGACACCCCTGGAAATGACATCTGAGCGTGCCAGCAGTATTTTCAGCGTAAAAGTTTCAAAGCTATGAAATGTGGGGGGGGGGGGGCTGGAAATGTGCAGTCCCAGCAACATGAAAACGTGGCTAAATCTGCAGGTTTCGTGAAACAGGGGCTGTTTATTCCGTGGCTCTGTGTGCGAAACGACACATGACGCCGGGAAGCAATCTCTAAATATTTTTCACACACGTTTAATCCGAACACCACCTGGCTTTAATTTCAAGGAAAAGCTTGAGGAATGCATTAAAAGGTGGGAACTGTATACTTCAAGTATCGATCACCGCAGTGCCCTTCCCAAGGGCAACCAGATGCCCTCTTTTTAAACCTGGATTCATAACTTTGATGCCTCTTGCATTTGACGGCAAGCAAAGAGTCAACAAAAAAAGGCTGTGCTTTCAGGCATGAGAATGTTCGGCCCACAGTCCCGTACACAGCAAATGCATTAGCACCATTTCAAAACAAAACATTATTTTCAATTAAAAATAAACACGCCCTCTCACGACCTCATCAAATTATTTTCTTACACGCGGGGCTCCGAACCCTAGCTGGCACACTGGCCAATATTTCATTATTACGTTTTACTACTAACAACAAGAGCAAGGTAATTTGTTTCATCATTAATCGAACACTTTGCGTTTCTTTGTGCGCCGTGCATAACATCGCCGTTGAAGAACGGCGCTATCGCCAGCGAGCATCGGACTTCTAGCAGCTGTCGTTTCGTGAAGTCAAAACCACATTGCTTCTCACATGGCCGCCAGGTCGCCCCGGCAAGCCTCCGTGTGCCACAGCGAGGGTATAAAATGTGCTCCTTCTTGGGAGCACCCTCTGCCGTGGGAGCAATCGGGGACCTATGGCACGGGAGAGGATGAATAGCCGATTGAGCCACCGATGTCCCGAGCTCAACTGGGGGGAACTGGAGATTTATTGCTCCAAGTAAATGTCATTCATCAGAGCAAGAAAACGTTGAAATGTAAAACGCTGTCACTTTATTGAAAGCCTCTACGAGGAAGGCCAAAGAGAAATATAGGGACGGAGAGAGCGAGAGATGGGACGGAGACTGAGGGACGCGCAGAGGCGGGCAGACAGCCGAACAGAATGGGGTTGAGCCAGCGTGGCGGCCCGAGCACACGAGGGAGGTACAAATATGAATGAGAGGGCAAGAGCGTCACGGCTGCGAATGAGGAAAGCAAACCTGGAAGATGTGAGAGAGCCCAGCGCGAAGAGGGCAGCCGAGAGGAATGGAGAGAACAGGGGAGAGCGAAGGCGCGAAATTATTAAACGGAGAGGCGCAGGAGGCAACGCGGAGTTATTTGCAAGAGGAGTGAGGGAAAATGCTAGCAGCGAGAGAGAAGAAAGACAGGGCAAAGAAGAGGGGGTTAATCACGATACGGACGCTCGTAGCTCAGCCAGCCAGGGGTTTGGAGCGTGGAGAGGAGAGGCAAACATCGTCACGGGGCCCTGTCGTTCACAAGAGCAGCTGGGGGGAAAAATATATATATTAAACGGGTGAAAAAAACCAGAGCTAAGCCTCATTAGCATATTGTGGAGTCACTTGCAAGAAACAAATAAATAAAAACGCGCTCAGGGGTGAAGCTGGAGACGGCCTGACGACCGAGGCTGCTAGTCGCGAGGTGGTCCCCGTGAATGGCAGCTCTCACTCGGCATTCACATCGTAGAGGCTTCAGAAAAGGGACGCGTGTCTGTGTTAAGTGGATAACCTTGAACAGGACAGATATTTGTGTGTGTGTGTGTCCCCATCTCTCCTACAGCCCCTCAGACAAGACTACAGTCTATGAGCAAAGCGCACGAATACTCGGTGTACATAGTGCATATTTTCACATTTAGTGGCAGATATCAAATCGTCGTTTACGAATAGTCCTCACAATTAAAGAGGTAGTTGTCGGTGCTCGTTTGGGCATTTCTGGTAGATGGAAGATGATGCCGGTTGTAATCACCAGCGCAACGTCCATCCATCCATCCATTTTAAGAAACCGCTTACTCTTGTACAGGGTCGCGGTGAGCCGGAGTCTATTCCGGCAGACACAGGGCGCAAGGCAGGGGAACACCGAGGATGGAACGCTAGTCCATCGCAGGGCGCCTGGGGAAATGTAGTCAGTAGGCCAATTAACCTGGCAGCATGTCTTTGGCCTGCAGGAGGAACCGGAGTGCCCGGCGAAAACCCACGCGGACACGGGGAGAACATGCAAACTCCACACAGAAAGACCCCCGCGCCGAGATTCGAAACCCGGGACCTTCTTGCTGTGAGGCGGAAGCGCTACCCACTACGCCACCGTGCCGCCCCAGTCTTGAACCAATAGCTGAAATTCAACATTATCCTAACGGGGACCGGAATCGTCATCAGAAAGCCAGTGATGCCTTCCCACCGCGGAATAATAATAACAATAGCATTTTATATAGCGCCTTCCACCCGAGGGTCACAAAGCGCTGCACACCGTCTCACCACGTGCCGTCAGCGAGGCCGCACCACAACGGTCATCGACAGAGGGATTATAATAATAATTTTACATTTTATAACGCGCACATATTCATTCAATGTCGAAGGTATTAATCGACAGAACGACTCAGAGGCGTAGCGAGGAGAGGCGGAGGAGGCCAATAATCTAATTAGAATGTCTCTCACACCTACAGAGAAGGCAGCACTCATTAGCATATTTTCATCTTAGCACAGAGTTGGTTTCCTTCTCGATACTTTTAGCACAGGTTACTTTTAGATATTTATTTATATTTCTCCTTCGTTTCAAACAAACAAAAACCGCAGGAACATGTTACGCGGAGCGAGACAACGCCGCATTTCCGATTGACACGGCCGTCTACCGTGGCGAGACCGCAATCGTGAATCGCATATCACGGTACACATCCCGCAAGTACATAATTAAAACAAAAATGTCAAATTAATATTAAGATACAATATTGGATAATGAAACAATCCAGTTTCGTTAATTTGCTAGGCAGCACTTAAAATCTGCAGATTAATACGAGCATTAGCATGCGCATATACAATATTATTCATAGCCTCTTGGTATGTAACCTTTGCTCAGCGTGTGTATGTGTGCTGCACGTATATGTGTGTCCCCGTGCGTGGGGGGTGGTGGGGGGTGGTGGGAGGCAGGTGGGAGGGAAATGGGGGTTGGTGGGGGGGGCGTGAGAGGGGAGGTGGACACAGCTGCACGGCGTGGGGCATGTGAATGCCGCGATGCACTCTGCCCTGTGCCCAACTTTATCCGAACAGTTGACGTCTTGGCGAGCTCATTAATAACCGTGAGACTTTGGAAATGTCGGAAAGTGAACTTTCATTTTGGCAGCTGGAATTAAGCTCACGCGACACTTCCCCGACACATTCCCGAGGACCAAGTTTGTGTGCATAGTCAGTGCGGAGACGTTTGGGAAAATGTAAACAGTATTCATACACACACAGACAGAAAGATAAAAAAATGTCCAATGTAGATATACGGAGTGTCCGGTCAAGTGCCGTTAGCGAGCACCTGTTAGAATTGCTAGGGCGCACGAGCAGATAGTGTACCCAGCATCACACCCTGCCGCCTTTGTCTTCCCAATGCTGATGTGTTCACACAGACCTGGTTGGCCATTTAAGGTTGAGTTGACCTAAGGGAAGCCCAGGTCTGGTTCAGATATGCAGGACTGATGCCAGCCATGGGCAGGAGGTTAACTCAGGTCTCAAGGTTCTTAGTGCAGAACACTAACCACAATGCCCCAAAATCCGACGTAAATATGCATATAAACACGCACGCGCTCGAAATGTATAGATATTTGTTGGGATAATAGCAATTCACGTGACAGTTTCAATCAAGCTATATTGTACCAATGTAGGTTTCCTCGATTTATGATGGTTGCTCTTCAGAGCTCCCTCTTTCGGGATAGCCGTGTCGAGTGCTCGGCACGGCGATCCCGAAAGAACAGCTCTGAAGAAGAACCATTTGTAAGTATTCGCTGCAATAAATATGACCGTATCCCCGGCAGTTCCAAATGCACAAATCTTCCCCAGAAACAAAATAATAGTAGTGAAAAGCACCTCGTCACCCCAGATGTAACTTCAAATTGCACCTCACTTTTTCAAAATCATGCCGTAATACAACACTATCGTGATAGTATACCATTAAAGTTAGAAAGGGAATACAAATTGTGATGTTTTATTTCCAATCTTGGTGTATATTTGAAGTTATTTTTTTTGTTCCCTACATTCCGTCACGATTGTCAGAACACCCACTCTTAATACAAACACTCACTTAATATTTGCGGTGCATTTTCATGCCGTTACACACTAGTCTCTTATACACGCACACAATTACTCAATATTTGCGCAAATATAATACGAGCGGCCCTTAATTTAGCCAGAAGAGCATCACTGAGTCTGTTGTCAGGAGAGCCCTGTGTTGGAGTGCTTGGTCAATTCCGCTTCTGCCTGGCTTGTGGCAGGAATGCAAAGCCATATCTAAAAAAGCCACATTGACACTTTGGAATATGCGAAAATGAAC
>JAZEWU010000021.1:6427946-6444882 GCA_036362915.1 Geotria australis
CTATCTCGAAAGAGCAGCTATTGAGAGCGATTCCGAAGCCTACACATTACAAGGGGACACATCTCAAAGCTCCACAGAGATGAAGCAAT
Source organism: Geotria australis (assembly GCA_036362915.1). Classification (NCBI taxonomy): domain Eukaryota; kingdom Metazoa; phylum Chordata; class Hyperoartia; order Petromyzontiformes; family Geotriidae; genus Geotria; species Geotria australis. Next base: position 6,428,036 of record JAZEWU010000021.1, read on the forward strand.
AATGTTTTGCTGCACTGCCATATACCTGTAACCTTCAAGCCCAAGCCTACAACATCTGGTATTCCCAAGCAGTCTCACCATCCAAGAACGAACCAGGCTCAATTCTGATTAGCTTTCCGACAATATTCGACGTGTTCAGAACGAGTCGACTTGCAGGCAACATACCTAGCGAGAGAGAGAGATAGCGACGGAGCGATATAAATATACAGAGAGAGAGCTGCACACAAGCAGCTACTACACCTTTACTCTCAACACGTATATATTTTTAAAAATACGTGTCATTACGCATCTAGGCACGAACATAGACAGAGAAGGTAGAGAGAGAGACCACGTAAACGAGCCATCGCGCCACCAACACGCGCGGTGCATCCACAGCCGAGCAGATGGGCTGGGAGCCTAGCCAGGGAATTGTGCCATCTCCCAAATAACATCATTAAGGCGTGTGCACGCGCACCCACTCGCACCTAATTGAGCCGTTTGATTGAACTAAACTCAAAAGGGCTGTCTTCCTACGGTCAGTTATCCGAACACAGTATTTAATTTCCGTTAAATGTGCACGCGCGCGCCTGCGCACGCACACACAAGCACACAAAGACAAAGACCACCCAACCCCCCGTGTAGCCTTAACAGAATGTAGCGGGAAAGTGCCGTTAGCGAGCACCTATGAAGGCTAGCACGGCACACGAGGGGAGTAGGTGGCCGGCACCACGCCCGACCGCCTTTGTCTCCCTCGGTGCAATGTTTACACACGGCACCAGGTACTTATTTTGAGGCTGCATCGACCTAGGGGAGGCCCAGGTTCGGTTCAGAAAAATCGGTGTTGGTGCCCGTGAGCGGGGGGGGAATCGAACTCGGGTCTCCGGGTTCGTAACACAACGTGCTAAAAAACTACCGCTCCCCACGCGCACACACACACGCGCGCGCGAGTAGTCACACCTAGTACCCAGGTGGGCACTCTCCGTACGCTCGCGGGTACGCGAAACGTACGCGCTCCTGAGAGAGGCCGGGCGCCCTCGTTAGCACTCGTACACGGAGACGACTGGGGGAAGAGTCATCTGCAGCACTTGATTTGAAATACTTTCAACGCGGCTTCTAGCGGTAAGTCCGTTAGGACCTCGTGTAAGTAAAATGCCAAAAAAACGAAGCGTCTTATTAGAGAGTTGCCGCGTAACGCAATGGAACTGAAAATGCTCAGACGCGTTTCAAATGCATTTTCATTAAATTATGGAATCTAATTACTCGCGACAGATTGCTCTTTTTCCTTGCTATGTAGTTTAGGAGAGGGAGAGAAAAAACACCCCGGCCGTATTAATTTACAATGTTATTCTAAAATTAATGCAACGCATTTGTCTCGTCTCATTCTATATAAAACTCTCGACTAACGATACATCTTAGAGGCGCGAGACGGAGCACAGTGGATGTAACACAGGTGAGTTGGACAGGTATATTAAAAACGCACGGCTGTACATGTCCGTGTGCAGAAACACACAAACGGTGGATTTGTTCGGCGGAACAGCTGTCCAAGCCACAAATGACCAAACGTGCAAAACTCTCAAAGCAAGAATAGTGCAGTGGTTAACCACTTAGGCACTGCACACACAGTTATCACGAAACTATTCCATGAGGGCAACGCTCCATGCCAGACATTTCGCAGCGTGCAACAGGGGAATGCATCACAGCTGCACTCATTGCCTTGCTTAAGTGAGTTTTGTACAGTTGATTATTTATCTTTTGGCGGCAGGGTGGCTCAGCGGTAACATCCGCGCCTCGCAGAAATAAGGTGCTGCCCGAAGCGGTTCCATTCCCGCCTCGGACGCCTTTCTGCGTGGAGTTTGTGTGTTCTCCCCTTGTTCTGCGTGGGTTTCCTCCGGGTTCTCCGATTTGCTCCCACAACTAAACATCACTCAATGAATTAGCCGATAGCATCGTAATATATAGGAAACAGTGTCTGGCAAATGTTGGCGCCGGATAACGCGTGGCTGCCTTCCCGTCCCTTCGCCTCTCTGAGTCGCCACCCTGTGGTTTCCTCGCGCCTCTGAGTCATTCCCTCTTCGAATAAATACCTTTGAAATTTAATAAATATGTGTGTATACATAGTTTTATTTTTACTACCTGCACGCATTGAGCACAATACACCTGATTGACACAGTCATGGAATATGCTTTTAATTAATTAGTCATCAAACCTCTTGTTCAAGTTGTATTATTTTTATCTGTCCCTGATTATGTTATTGGTGTAGCATTTAAAGTTATAAAAGCATGATCTTCAAAACATTCTCCGGCTTGGCAGTAGAAATCGTGAGCACGGGTTTGTTGTAATTGCAAATTTCTAAAACACACCGGCAGTGCGTGGGTGGTGACCAAAGTAAAAAAATATATATATATTAGCTACGAAAGCTGAAGCAAGATAATGTTTGAAGTAGGTTTTTTTTTGAAGATCCAAGTCCGAGTGTACGTTTCGCAAATCAATAAAACATCCAGCCATCAGGTAGAATTAGTGTAACACATCCCGCATGCACTCAGCCTCCGTCTTTACAGAAAACCAGATTTCCAGTTGAGAACACTTACATTGCTCCAAATATATTGCACTTATATCATTTGCAGCTCGCATATTAAATGTGAACTGTAATATATAGAGCTGAAGCCGACAGAATGTTTCGTGCGTTGCATTGTTGCCGTGCAAAACGTGCATGTTGGCAGCCGTCACGTGTGCTCACCGTGCAATTAAGACGCGTGAAAAGTTGTTAACCTCAAAAATAAACCAGCAGCTCTTGCGTAACTGTCTCGGAATAAAAAGAAGTGCAGGCTCTCTTCGCTGACTTTAAATAATATATATTACGTATTTCCCATAGTGGCCTCATTAGATTTTGTCTCATCACAATGTTTGTACTTTTTTCCCCATTCCAGGGTTATTAAAATACTGGTATCGCCAGTTTGTTTTTGCACTGAGCTACGGAGCCAGTGACCCAGTTTGACTCGCGGCCACAGGTAACATCCGTGGCGAATGCTCAGGTACTCTGGTACCTCCTTCACCACCCTGCACTGAACAGCGTGGTGAAGTTTTGATAAACACCTTCCATCCATTATCAGAAACCGCTTAATCCTGTACAGGGTTGCGGTCAGCCGGGGTCTATCCCGGCAGACACTGGGCGCAAGGCAGGGCTAATACCCATGATGGGAAAGCCAGTCCATCACAGGGCAACGGGGGCAATTTAATCCGCAGGCCAATTAACCTATGCAGCAGCATGTCTTTTAGACTGTGGGAGGAAACCGCAGTGCCCGGCGAAAACCCAGCGGCCACGGGGAGAACATGCAAACTCCACACAGAAAGCCACCCGTGCCGGGATTTGAACCTTCTTGCTGTGAGGCGGCAGCACTACTCACCGCTCCACCGTGCCGTCCCCAGCGGAAGCCATTATTCAGCAGTGAATTGACAATGTTCTGTTAATTGTTACTATGAATTCCCAAGGTGGCGTCATGATATTGTCTCATCATAATTGTTTTATTGTTCTGAGGTTTTAAATGAATATTTATACTGCTCGCCTGTCATGCGAGCTGGCACGCTTGGGCGCTACAATTCTGTGACCACCTGTCCATTGACCATCAACTCCGTTGGCTCAGCAGGAGGGAAGGCATTACACGCGGCATGTTGGGTTTGGGGATCGCATTTCTTAGATGCTTAGTGCCACTGGCAGTTACGCAACTTATAACTAAAGTTTCTGCTACTCATCCGCAATGAGTCGTGATCTGTGCACTGCTGGATGATCGCTCTCCCATGCCATCACCGCTTGTCTAGCTCCTGTACGCAGTCCTGCCCGAGGCGGTTCGATTCCCGCCTCCGGCGCCTATCTGCGTGGCGTTTGTGTGTTCTCCCCCTGGTCTGCGTGGGTTTCTTCCGGGGTTCTCTGTGGGAGGATTTAACATTGAAGTCTATGTGAGGATTTAACGTTGAAGTTTATACCCACCATTCTCAACCGGTGGGTCGTGACCCATCCGTGGGCCGCGAGCGCCACTTAGTGGTTCATGGAGACCAGACCCGAGTGGACCTTGAGGTGCAAAAGGTTGAGAGGCCCCTGGTGTGTTCGCGCTACTTGCGCCACACAAGCCACATAGGTTCCTTAACGGTGAACTCGATCTCTCAGTCTCACGTGTTTTAACCGACGCGCGTGTTGGAGAGCGGCACGCTTGGAATTACAGTGAGACAGAAAGAGGCGCACAAATTACTTAGCAGATGCAAATCCTAAATTTGTCTTAATTTATTCGTAGCATCGGTTATATACACTACTTGTTCATTAATTTGAATAATCTACCCACGTGTTCTCGCGCCTCTGAGTCGTTCTCTTGTCGAAAGAGTACCTTCGACAGCGAATGAATATGTGCGCGTTATAAATGTTAAATTATTATTATTAATATGGAAAATCCAAGTCTAAGTGCCCCATTGAGATGATATATCTCATCGGAAAAGGGGTCCCGTGTGTCAACTCAACAATACGCAACAAACATGTAAAATCATACGTCCTTAGTGTGTCGGGTGCGCGAGACGATTGACGCGATCTGCAAAAGTGTAAACGCAATGCGAGCCTGCCTCCTTCTCGGAATCGCAGATTCGCTAAGCGCGGCAAACCGTGAACCTGGAGTGCTTGTTAGAATGAAAATGTACAGTATAATTACCAACGTGTGTAATTAAAACAAATTAATGAACTACAGGAAAAACCCCCGAAGGGTGAACTTTTGAGAGAATACCAATTTGACGCACGGCGCGTGTGTGTGTGTGTGCTGTTCATCTCGCCCTTCCTGGCTTCGTTAACGGCACTACAGGAGGCCTCGGCTGTGCTCGTGTTTGTAAATAACACTTCGCTTGCTGCACGCGCATTGCGTAACACTTTAAACGACAGCTGACTGCCTTGTGGCAGGTTTGGTGGATCGCGCATAGATGGAGCCAGCTTTCGATGCTAGGCGTGAACAATTGACCAACCCAACAATGGAATTATTGGATAAATTATCCCGTTTCCACATCACGTACCTCTTTGGGATCAATTTGTTCTTAGCATCTCATTAATACAGTCTCATTGTACTGCGTCTCGTTTTTTTCTTGCCTTGTTCATCATCCGTTTTGTTTGCCTCATTAGTCTAAACGGAACACTATCATATCATTTTCATAGAATGTACATACGTTGAGAAAACAATCACTTCGCATCCACCCTATTCAATGAGTGTATCATAAAGGCAAGACTGCATTTTAATCAAGAATCAATGCATCATTGCATGGTTATTAGATCCATCCTCTTCCTGAACAACAATGGGTTGCCTATAGGAGGCAGTAAAGAAAATAGGTTTCTGACTTATCCAGGCAGCTTGAATGTTCTCATATCTGGATGGGTTGTTTCCTGGCCCAATGGCTTCCATCCAGAAGCAATAACCAACAACCGCAGTCAATCCACTGCTGGATGAGGGCCTCTACAAGTCACCTCCATCCGTCGCAATCCCTCCTCACAACAATCCACCCATTCCGTTATATAGTTCCCGAAATAAATAAACAAACGGCACTATTTGCTCCAGCACAATATTTAAAAAAATCAACGGGTCGAACTGACGATCTATGGGCAACCTGGCCACGTCTCTCCAGACAGCAAACTAAGACGGCATGTGGTGGTGTCTTGGTGGCAAAGAAATCATCCAAATAGTGCGCGTGTGCTGCAAGGGCATTGATCGGATTTCTGCCACATCTGTGGCACGGTGATACAGTCCTTGAAAGCCTCTTATTGTTATGCGGCCAGAATAAGACATTGAAAAGTGTGCAAGCTTCAGGGTAAAGCCCTTGCTGCCTCACCTCCGTCTTCGTGAGCGTGCGGCTCAAATGTTTGTTTGTTTTTTGTTATTTCACAATTTGAGCAGCTACTGGGAGGGGCGGGATACAGAGCATCCTCGGGGGGTTTAACTGCGGTCAAATTAGCAGCTGCTTGAGGTGTACGTATCCTGGGAGGACTGGCGGATGCTGTGCTTGTCATTGCAAACACGTGCTCGGGCGACGTGAGCTGCGTGCCATCAAGACGGCGGGGCAACTTTGCCAAAGCGCTGGGCGCGCCTCGACATTCTGACCGAATTCAGCGCTGTGCGAACACAGGTCGCCATCGCCTCGAGGTTGAGGGGGGTGGTATTCTAGAGGCCATGGGATGTCAATAAAGTTCCCAGACCACTTGGACAACAGCCAGGAATCTGTAAAGCGCCCGTTTGCTTCGCTAGTAGGGCCCCACACTCTGATTCCACGTGAGCAGATTTCTTTACCCATGCCAAGTGATTAAGCGCCAGTGCTGGACAAAAAAAAAACAGATTGCACAGCTGTTGTTGTTAAATCGCGTTGTGCGAGAATGGGAGCGTTTCACCAACTACTTGACCCGCACGTCGTGGGGAGGCCCTCATCCTGCAGTGGATCGATGGGTTGAGCACGTATATTGAAGCGTGACGCAAGTCCATGGGCTCTACTGCATCGCCGCCGCCTGTATGTGGTACCATGAATCAAGAGGGCAACTGCTGCCACCCCCTCCAACTTTTGGCTAGGAGGGGGGGGGGTGGCAAACACCCTAATCTGTTCTCCTTCAATTCACAACCAGCATGAGCTCCCCCTGGCTACTCAATATGGGTCCCAATAGACGCTTGTCCACTCAGTTTCTCACTCATCAACCCACACGTCTAGGAGAGCGCCTGACTCCAGCGTGCCCGTGAAGTGAGAGTGTGCAACCTCAACAGAAGTAGCCGCCCAACCCTAACGATGCCGCTAAGCAGGAATTCCCCTCGCACTGGAAGGAGATGCACCAGCCACTAGCCCTGCCACAGCGCTGGTGCCTGAATGTGTCCACAAAGGAACGGCACGTTTTATTCACATCTAATCTGAGTCAGGCTGAAGTGAGATATTCATTGCTACTGTGTTTGGTGAATTTTGACCGCACGACGATAAGATTTGCAATGAAACGCAGGTGCAAAATGAGAAGTAACAACCACGTATACACAACACGGCAGTGGGGCGCAGTGGTAACATCTGCACCTCACGGAAATAAAGTCCTGCCCGTGGCAGTTCGATTCCTGCCTCTGGCGTTTTTCTATGTGAAATTTGTGTGTTCTCCCCCTGTTCTGCGTGGGTTTCCTCCGGGTTCTCCGGTTTCCTCCCACAGCTAAGAAACACTCATTAATTAATCGGCTAATAGCATCATTATATATTGCACGCAGTACCTGGCAAATGTTGGCGCCTGCTAACTGCGTGGCTGCCTTCCCCACTCCCCACCCTTGCGGTTTTCTCGCGCCTCTGAGTCGTTCTCTCTTAAAAATTGTATTTTTTTTAAATTAAAAGACCATTCGCCACTAAGCGGAGGTGCTTGTTCCAGACCGTGTGCACTTGGTGGCTACGTTACGCGTCAAAGGCTTGTGGAAGGAAGTCAAAAGGACAGCCCCAGGTATTATGGGTTTTCTGAGATTTATATGCACACACATCCATACACGCACACCCTCAACGCGCACACACAGCATTATGGGGAGCCTCCTTAAATATAAGGCAGACCCAAACAAACTACCCGTCATCTCACAAGTGAAATGAGGCGTGAAATATTACCATATAAAACGTGGCAAGCAAATTTAAACCATTTCCAAGTGCGTTAGAGGTGGGGGTGGGAAGTTTGACATTGTTACAGCCTTTGGCCAAGTTTTGTTTTTTTCCGCAGCTGTCGCCCTAAATGCAACATAAACAAAGCTCGCTTTCTTCACGGCCGACGCCACCACCGATTGACCTGGTTCGTTTTAAATGAAACCGCATAACGCCAGCAGTTTTCAAGTCAATAGCGCGGCCCACCCAAGGTGCCACGATTGACGTTAACAAATTAGCCGACGCGTGTAAACGCACGTGGAGACTCTCCCTGTCGTAAAGGAAAACCCACGCTGCGGAGAGAGAGAGACACCCTTCCTTGGCAACGCTCCAAAGCCAAACGTTGCAACAACGTAGCTTCGGCACTAATCCCGTGATGATGAGCTCAGGGGCCAGAGCAAAGCCTCCAGCAAAACAAAACCAGAACGTCGTGTACGAAGTTCTGGCTATCGCGCTCACGTCCTGCACAACACCCAGTTAGAGGGAAAGCAGAACGGCCCAAACAACTGTACAACCCTGGGGCTTGTTTTGGTGTTTACACCGCCGCCGGCAAGTTGGGTTCTGTGGCCCAGGGACACTGCAGACGCATTCCAGCATCAAGGGAGAACCCTGTCCCTGCAATGTGAGGCGTGTGGTGCCGTGGGCTGCAGCCATCACACTGCCACCCACCCCCTGCACGCCCCTTCTTCCCTGCATGTTCTCTCCTCTGCCGGGAGGATGGTGATGGCATATCTAAAAGTTATCACGGAATGTTTCGTACCGGCTTGGATTATATCAGGCCATTTTTTTCTGTTAAAAATCCATTATTTTTGCTGTGCATTTTTTTTACAACAACCACAACACAGCCTCGAATTTGCGCCAAGAGCGAGGGACGCTATTTCCAGAGCGAGTCTGATACCAAGACTGGTTCCGGGGGTGTCCGACCCCCTTATGAAAGGGAGCCGGGTGGCCCACTGATTGAACCCGCGTTGAACCGGCGTCAATTACTATCAATGCGCTCCAGTCTATGTCGCCCTGATGTGCGAACCTCTCCCAGCTGACCCCAAGCGACATCGGAGACTCGACGACCCCGGCAGACAGGGTCGCGAGACGCGGCCCACCGAGTGAGTGTCGCCGTCAACACGAGCAAGCGGCTACGATGCGGCAACACCTCACTGCCGTTCACACAGTTTACAACCAGAATGACGACTCCCATGTTCTACGGAGCCTACTACCCATGGACAGATCACCTCCCTGATAGTATGGAACTATAAGGATGCGCGTATATAAATCGCCTTACTTAATATTGGCGCCACTAAATGGCCTTGGGCCCCAGAAGGGATGGACTATTTGTCCTCACCGGCAAGCATCTGTTCCACCTGACTGATTTGTACCTCTGGGTTAGGGTTTAGGGTTAGGTGCTTCAATGGTTCAGACAAAGTTAGGACCAAACAGATGGTATGAAATACCGACAGGAAACTGAACTGTTTCACACACTCGAAAAGTTATGCTAAAATGTATCTGTTAGTTGATAATCCATACAGATGGCCGTATATGCATATAAATGTTACTTTGTTCCAATAAAAGATAGTACAAATATATTGATGTAGGTTTTAACTGCTCGATGCATGAGAATTGCTCTTGAGAGCTGATCTTTCCGGAGAACCGTGTCGAGCAAAGGAGAGAGGAGGGAAGCTCAACACTGCTATCTCGACAGAGCCGCTCTTAAGAGCAATTCTTGTAGTACAAGCAATCAGATGGGGAGCCAATATTCTAGAATTTTAGTTCCTAGGGGGATTGAATAATAAATCCTAGGGGGAAAAAACATTCAGAAACCCAAGGGCGAGGGAGGCTGTTGACGAGCTCACAGGGAAAGAGAAAACCCTCCAGATAAACAAAGGCAGAATGTGCTGGCTCCAGATTGTGCCATTAAGGCAATGGCAGAGTTTGAAATGTGACATTAAGGCAATGCCACACTTTGGCCATTTCAGGGCAAATTTAGTGAGTGATTGTAACCTATATCAAACAGGGACAGCGTAGTGTACAGAGAAATCTGCCTTGCCAAAGGAAAGTTCAGGTTTAAAGTTTATTTGATGAATAGAAATTGTCTCCCAGAGCACATCAACATTGGGTAGTCATGTGACTTGCGTCGATAATCCGATTGGAAGTTGGCGCCACAGTTTGCCCACTAGGCGGAGCAGCGATTAGAATTGTCTCGATTTGAGCGACTATATTGTTTTCACCACAGAAATTGACGTGGCTACTATTGCCGATGACAAATGCCCGGAGACAATTGCCCTGAAATTGCCCCAGCCTTAAGGGTCCTCAATGAACTTAAGCTAAGCTTGTTACTGCTCTGTGAGTCTCGCTGCAATGAAACTGCCACCTTGCCTCTCTCCCACACAGCTACGTTGTGTATTGTCGACATAAGACTGTATAATGCTATGGTTGTTTTTTTTTATAGAACACATTTAAAATGTGTGTTTGATGAATCAGAATGGGTTTTTGAACAAGCAACCTACACATGTAGGTTTTCACGGCTCGATTCACGATGGTTGCTTTTCAAAGCTGTTCTTTCGGGATAGCCGTGTCGAGCGCTCTCCCTCGCCTGCCACGTTGAGTCAACGCCTCAAGATGTCTCGATCGTAGGAGGCGGCACGTCGCGAAGGAGAGCGAATGAGAGCGCTCAGTGCTTTGAAAAGCAACCATGGAGCAACACGCCGTTTTTTTTGTAATTTCGTTAAATGCTGTTTTTTAAAATCTCTTATGGCATCACAAAACATGGATATGCTTTTAGTACACGCAGTATAGGGCAATGAGCGGTGGCACAGTGGTTAGCGCACTCAACCATACCCCCGGTGACCCGAGTTTACGTCGTGGCGATGCCGATATCTGAACAGATCCGAGCCTCCGCCTCACTGACCCACTGTCCAGCACAGTGACGTGTGGTCAAACAAGCCACGTGACTGATGCGACATGTGGAGGCATTCGGTCAGCGGCGAATTCACGTCGAGATACGGACTAAACGTTTAGAGTAAATAAACAAGAAACACTTCACCAAATACAGTATGATCCGTTACCAGAGCATATCCTTGCATAACACGAACGGCAATGCACACGGTGAAATAATTGATAGAAATTATTACTATTATTTAAAATGTATATATATTTTCCCACTGCGAAAACTTGCCAGGATCCTCCTGAACTGAAAGACTTGAGAGTGAGGCTTGCTTTGGAAAACAAGCGATATAAATAATGATAACAGAATATATTACTCATCAAATTAACACACATGCCTCCAGTGACTAAAGGATTAATGCCCACGATGCTATCATATTGGGTTTGTTTTCCGCGCAGGCCGGGTCATCTCCAGCAGCAAGCGCCAAGGCGAGACGCATTTAAAAACATCGCAATAGTAAGCTGAGCATATAATTGTATTGACAGATTCACGTTTTAAACATTGCAGGCAGGATATTTGGCTCGTGTTGCTCACATTTGCAGATCTCTCTGTGTGTGTGTGTGTTTGTGTGCTAGGGCATGGCTGATGTATACCTGCGGTCAACACATGGCAGGGAATTATCAATTGTGTGCATCCCTGGCACCGACTGATAAGGCATCCGAGTGACGGTAATCGGTCTGCCCCGCGGCGCATGACGTGGACCGCCGTGCGGGATCCACAATCACAGCGCAAAGACTCACTCCCCTCCTTCACCACCACCCCCGCCAGTCCACCCACACAGCCGCGAAGCGCCGGCGCCTTATCACCGGCTACGGTCAATCACAGTTGTGTGTGTGCGTGTGTGCGCGCTCCGTGCCAGTTACTGGACACGGATCGTCTCGGATCAAACGCCCTCTGGCAGATTCTCCGATCGTTGTTGCCGCCTCCTCGCTCTCCCTCCTTCTCCACCCGACGCTCGGTTGGGAATTTTGTCCAATTTCAGATTTGTGTTGGCGAAATAAATGAGACCACATCTTGGGTCGCGCTAGTCCGGCGCCCGATGCAATCAGGTTAATGCAACCTGCAAGGCTGTGCGAGCGGGAGGCAGCGAGCAACTGCTATTGTCATCACCGTCTCCGCGTTTTAGGAAGGAGCTCTCTTTTTTGGGGATCCACAAAGGGCCCACACGACAGGATCGTACAATAGCACACAATGGCATGGTCACTATGGTACTTCTGAATAGATAAAACATTAACTGCGAGAATGAACTCCGCGCGGCAGTGCATCTACCGTGTGCAGTTGCACAGTACATTAAGTATTTGTATTGAACATGCCTGAGCAGTCAGCAGTGACGCATTGTTTTATACGCGCGCGTGTGTGTGTATATATATGAAAAGTTAAAAAAAGGCAAAGCCCAACACCCACACTATTAAATAATTTACAATTTGTGCGGGTACATTATCTCTGTCCCTTTGGTCTTAACGTCGGCACATTTTATTTAGCCGGTGTCAGACAGTTTTTTTTGCCCAAGAATGATTTGAGACCTCGCGACACAGGATACATATAAAAGTCATGAATGAGGGTATTGTTCACCTCGGTGATTCATTTAGCAGTTTTTTTGATGAATGTGTGAGACAGAAATGGCTTTTCCTTTGTTGGGCTGTCAGTGGAATCGGAGCATTAATTTATATTTTGAAAGTAACACTGACGCTTAATGCATTTTTTTATTCAACCCCTTTTAAAAAAATTATTCACCCAGAAAATGACAAGTTCGGTAGACGATTCATTCGAGGCTGAGAGGATGACCTTTTTTTATATACATCATCGGTCCCTTGGGGCCTGGCAGTATCGATCACACGTGTTAAATTCTGACTCTTTTAGGTGTGATCTTTCCTCTCTCTTTTGGAACCTCCATGACGTTCCTTGTTTGGTTCAGGTGTCACGGCATCTTCAGATTTTATGTAGCAGACGTTGCGGGTAACAGTAACTGAGCATACAGTCTATGCCTCACGCGTGATGCACTACCACATTGTATACTCCGATGTCACCATGCGAATGCCTGGCAGAATATAAACTTCAACCCAAAATGTCTTGAAATGTGTTTATCATTATTAATATGTTTCACGCGAGCCTTTGGATGTTATTTCAGTCATTCTGTTATACAATAGTGCTATGTATATGCTTATCATCAACACTTTCACGACGAGGTTGTTGAGACTTCCACACAAGGTGCCCAGCATATGGCAGTACGTGTCATCCCCTCACACGTGTGGGTTTTCAGCGGGTCTCCTCCGTTCACATTTCCAATGGAAGATGCGCATTTATATTGTGGCCACATGTCCTAAAGCATCACTATTTTGCCAAAACATATGTAATATAATTGTCAAGTATTACAGCCATTTGTCTTTTCACTGTGAGAGGAAGACCTCAGTCATGGAACAAAAAACAGTCATGAAAAGGACTAGCACGGTAACTTCAGCGTATAATAATAATAATATACAAACTGCCCAGTGATTGTCAGAACACAGAGTTGAAAAATGCAGGAGGTGGCATATTTAATTTCAAATGAAGACAACTTATCATTTTAGCACCACGAGATATTTCTTCCTTTACAGCAAAGCCCCTTTTATTTCACATGTGAGGCGCAGACAATGCTCGCGATTATACAACCACAATGCTTTGATGCGTGCGGCAATTATAAAGTGATGTTTATGTCAGAAAACAGTGGGAAGATAGCCACAGTGTTGTAAAAATATTATTTAAACTGTCAAAGTCTGTAGACTTTAATAAGGGCTTGCAGGCTTGCGTGCAAACAAATTCTGCGAGGCAGCTGTGGTGAAAAAATAATAGTGCATTAAAATGATGAGTGTTTTAATGATGAATTAAGTTAAAATGTCACACGACGACAATTACAGCTAAATTATATTTACTGTTCCGGAGTTCACGGTGTTAAATGTATTTTAAAATTATCGACTCGATTTTCTGTGATGCACGTGCAACTGTAAACATTTCGAAAATGTATTATTAAAAGCAAATGCAGCGTTTCTTTTGCTAATTGCAATCGCTATTTATTTTGTCAGATTGCTTTTTCAGCTTGATTTTTTTTTTTTTTACAATTTTTAGTATGAATTTAATATCTCCTTATTTAAGAGCGCGAGTCTAGCGTTGCCGAATACCGTCATATTTCATTGAAGCAATTTACTTCCACGTTCATTATATATGCCACTCTGATCAACGTTGGTGTAAAACTCCACCCACATTATTATTATTTTAATTCTACCCAAAGACATGCTGAAATATCGCAACTGTATATTTAAGTTTTCAATGTTTAATGATCACATTTACATTTTAAACGTAGCTCTAAGGTTATTTTTCAGAATTACTTTGTGATTGGCTTTCTATAGGCAACGTCTCACTTTGACAGTGAACAACTGATAGCGGTATTAAGAGCAAAGGAGTATCCGTGCAATAATAATAATAATGCCCTTTATTTACACGGGAATGCCTCACTGAAACTTTTCGCTCACCAGCATGGTGAAGGATGGTCAAATATCCCTTGGCCTGTACAGCGTGGGGAGGCCCTAATCTAGCAGTAGATTTACAAAGCAGGATGCATACAGGCTCATGGGCGTCTCTTTGTGATGTTTGCATGTTCTCCTCGGTTCCGTGTGGGTTTTCGCCGGGCACTCCGGTTTTCTCTCAGTCCAAAGACATGCGGCTGCATAGGTTAATTGGCCTGCGGAATAAATTGCTCCGGGTAACCATTGATGGACTGGCGTCCCATTCTGGGTACAGCCCTGCCTTGCGCCCTGTGTATGCCGGGATAGGCTCCGGCTCAACGCAACCCTGTACAGGATTAAGCGGTTACTGATTGATTGGATGGATGTATACAGTACAGGTCATTGTCAGCAGGGTATTATATTAGAATATTTGGGCAATTCCACTCACGGAGCATTTGGCTTCATGCGAGGGGAAACTGGAATACCTGGACACAACGCGGACACACACGAGCGGATACGACTCAGAGCTCTCACGTGCTGTTAGAGTTGCCACCTCGAAGGCACAACAACCGGGACATATCGTGAAGGAAACAGAGTACGAAAGGACTGTACGTGTAACTCACAACAACCCAGACTTTAAATGCCTTGCAACCTTACAGGTCTGTGCAAACTTCAGATTTCCAGGAACAACCGACACAAAAAACGAGAACGATCCTCGGGTAAAACCGGACAGGTGGCAACCCGACTTGCTGAACTGCCATTCGCTATCCAGCTCACGGTCCAGCGTGTTTGGGAAGTTGACAAATCTGTGATGCGCCAAAGTGCTGAGTCGCAGGCGCCCCCGTCAGTGTGACCAACGCACTCGGGGTAATGAAAAATCAAACATTGCTCGTGATAAAGGTGCCGAGGACGAGTTCCACGCGGGAAACCAGGTGTGAAATGGCACGCGGATGCTGTGTCTGCACACTTTCTGTTTAGCTTTCTGTTGGCAACGTCTCACTTTGACAGTGAACAACTGATAGCGGTATTAAGAGGAAAGGAGTATACGTGCAATAAAGTGCGCATGTCAAGGGCGGCCAACCTTCCAGACTCTTTGAGCATCATAGCACATGCCTCATTTGGCCGTGAGCAACAAGATGCTGGGCGGGTCATGTAGCCAGTTCGCCCACGCTGGAACACTGTGGAGTTTGGGATTTAGAAATCTGCGGGAGCTGCCTGGGAGTCCTCGTGTTTGGCTCAGCGGCCAGGTAACCCCCTAGGATGCTCGGCTCGCGCTTCCGCAGATTTTGCTCTTCAAGCGTCGAGTGAAGTTATAATAATAAATAATAATTTAAACAACATATGACCGTTTATTAATATTATTATCAAGTACGTGATACACGCATGCTCTGCCACATCTGACAGCCTATCAACTTGGCGTACACGAGACGTATGAAGGTGAATTAAAAAGCGCGCGCTCGTTGGCACACACGTGTCCGATATGCGCACTTAAGGCAGTCAAAATGTATCGTTACGATGCCAAATTAACGGACTTAGCCACACGCAGAGGTTTCTCTGTTCAGCCCGCCGGACAAATCAATCAATCCTCAATGAAACGGGCGAGAAAAGGTTTCTACTGAAGTCGATCAAACAAACAGATTATGTTGTTTTCTTAACACGTGCTGCGGAGACCCGGGGACTACCTATAGGTATATGTTTATTATTTAACTTGACCTTAATAAGCTCGAAGAGGGACCGAGACTTCAATGCCCCTCTCCCCAGCCACGACTCCCCCTCCCAATGGAAGCAGGCTCAAGTTTGATACGGACCAGTTCGCGTCCACACTCGTACTCCCCATTAAATCCCGTGCTTGCGACCAAGCTAAACCGGCGACACACACTGCCGTCATGATGACCGTGATTACGTGCGATAAAGTATTTTAGCCTAATTACCGCAAATCACAGATATCGTGCCCTTCTCCTAACTAAATACCATTGATGGAGCTTAAAACATAATAATAACAACTAAATGCAACAGGGTATTGCTGGTCTCACAGCCAATAACGACGGAACCGTGATAAGCGAGCGATGCATTTAGATAAAACCCCGCGGAGTAAGTCATTAATTCGCAAGCAAACACTGGTTTTTGCACAGCTTACGGCTAGATTTCCGTTCTCCAGCCGACACATCCATCCCTCGCAATTTTTTTATCGAGCATTTTAAAGGAGCAAGTCCATCTGATGGATTTAGGCTCATTAGCAAAAGTGCCAATGCGTCTAGACTCTAGACGTTCGTGTGTTCACCTCTGGCTTGCAAACCCCAAACATTGTTGCCCGTAACTTGCATCGGTGTTTCGCCAGAGCGGAGGTGACATTTGACTACCTACCGGTGGCTGTGGAGGGTACTACATCTACATTTATAAAAAATGTGAATTTAATAGACCCTGCTTGTGCTTAGCGGCGACACGGTGGCACGGTGAGCAGCGCTGCCGCCTCACAGCGAGAAGGCCCCGGGTTCGAATTCCCCGGCTCGGGAGCCTTTCTGTGTGGAGTTTGCATGTTCTCCCCGTGTCCGGGTGGGTTTTCGCCGGGTGCTCCGGTTTCCCCGGTACCCTGTGATGGATGGACTGGCGTCTCATCATGGGCATAGCACTGCCTTGCGCCCTGTGTCTGCTGGGATATGCTCCGGTTCACCACGACCCTGTACAGGATTAAGCGGTTTCTGACAATGAATGAATGCTGAATGCCTGTGCTTAAGGCATTAAACAAGATGTAAATTTTAGATAATGACATATACTGTTCAAGCAGACCTGCATTCAGT